>OX401880.1:1775929-2042749 GCA_947859175.1 Gandaritis pyraliata | reverse complement strand
ATTCCTCCCCTGTTGATTGCTGTTGCTGCTTCGGAAATGGCTGCACATTCACATTGGAAGATGGAACTGAGTGTGCCTAGTGTCATTGATATGTTAATGTTGAGATCTAGCGAGTGTACTCCGGCGCCTGTACCCTGTTTGGATTTTGAGCCATCAGTGTAGACTCGTACTTCGCTGATTCCTGATTGATCTCTTTGGTCTTCATGCAACCTGTTATAGTAGAGCATGCCAGTCTCTGAAAGCGTTGCAGTTTGGTTATCACGGTCGTGAATTCGGTTCTGGTCGACCATACAACTGCTCCGTGTATAAGTGCTGGTCTTATTACGGTTGTATAGAGCCACCGGGTTATTTTGGCAAAAGACCCCATGTTTTTCCGAGCATTCTACCGCGTTGGAAGAATGTGGAGTTTGCGCGTTGGAGTTTGTGGTCAAGATGCTTGTTCCAAAGAAGTGCTATCCAGTATGACCCCTAGATACTCGACTTCGTTGATTAGCTTGAGATCAGTGTTGAAGAGCTTTGGTACTTTTAGGGTTCCCAGGCTTCTTTTGTGTGTGAACATGATCAGTTCTGTTTTAGTGGGATTGACTGATAAGCTATGGCTAGTGCACCAGCTTTCAATTGTTTTAAACGCTGCTTGCACAGACAGGCTACAGAGTACGTTTTCGAATCATCCAGTCGTGAGGATAGCAAGATCATCTGCATATCTCACTGTGAAGAGCCCGCGGCCGTCCACTTTTCGGATGAGTTCGTCCACTACTATGTTCCATAGCAGGGGCGAGAGGACGCCGCCTTGTGGGCAGCCTCTCACCACTATGCCCCTCGTTGTGGTGTTTACTGTGAGTTGTGTTGCTCTGTATTTAAGCATGTTGTTTGTCCATTCTGCTAGCGTAGGGTCGACACCGTATCTTGCTAGTGCAAGGTCTATGCTAGTGAAGGTTGTTTTGTCAAAGACACCTTCTATATCTATGAAGGCCCCCAGAGTTGGTTGTTTTGTGGCTAAACCGTCTCCATTTCGAGAGACTACGCTATGGAGTGCGGAATCTGTTGATTTGCCTGGACTATAGGCGGGTTGTTGCGGATGTAGCGGTTGGCGTAGGAAAGTGTTACCTCTGATTTCCTGGTCACATATCCTCTCTAGGGTTTTGAAGAGGAACGATGGTAGAATAATAGGTTGGAAGGATTTCGCCATTGTGTAGTCGCTCTTACCAAGTTAGTAAGAATATAACCTTCACTCCCCTCCACTTCTGGGGTATGTAGCGATGGGCGATGCATCCTCTGAAGATGTTTACTAGGCGTTCGGCTAGTAATTCGCCACTCCACCTTAAAAGGCCCGGAAAGATTCCGTCTAGCCCTGGCGATTTGAAAAGAAGGAAGCTGTTGATGGCCCAAATTACTTTCTCTTTGTTGATCAGGTTTTGAGCGGTGGTCCAATCTTGACTACTGGTTGCTCGTTCGCTGTGTGCTTCCCATTTGAACGAGTCTGATATTAGACATCCCGGGAAGTGCGTTTCAAGTTCGCTGGTTTCATCGTCCGTCTTGGTGTACGTGTTACCAAGTATCCGATGGTACGCGCAAGTTCACTGGATAGTATGCCTTTTGTTTTGGCTGCCTGACTGGTGCTATCAATGTTTGTCTCCAGCATATCCTGTTGCCTGAGGCGTATTCGTTTTGAAGGTAGATTTGGTGGATTGGTATTTCTCCGAGTCCCTTGGTTGTTGAGTGTTCATTGATCTGTTGGAGAATTCCGTACTTTGCAACGTAGTCTTTGCAGTTCCGGGTTCTACTCCGGGTTCCAGGGACTAGTTTAGCGAACTTCGTTATATCAGTCTTGCGCGGGAGGCGCCTCGGACTCGGCAAAGGTAAGGTCACATTTAGATTAAAACGAATCTATCTATGATCCGAACACGATTTGTAGCATTGTAGCAAGTATCGAAGCGATGTAGAGTCTCGATGTAGTCTCAATGTAGAGTCGATATAGAGTCTCAATGTAGAGTCGATGTAGAGTCTCAATGTAGAGTCGATGTAGAGTCTCAATGTAGAGTCGATGTAGAGTCTCAATGTAGAGTCGATGTAGAGTCAATGCAGAGTATCATGTAAAGTCTCGTTTAGTCTCTTGTAGAGTTTCAACGTAGAGTCAATGTAGAATTTCAATGTAGTCTTCATCGTTTTCTTCGTCATGGGAGTTGGATTGGAGTCGCAATGAGTACGACTTTAGTATGATGAAGCTTTGATCTATTATTGATGTGTTGATATAAAGAAAAAGTCTGTCCAACAGGGTTAAAAAAAAAAAAGAAAAAAAAAGAAACAGTGAGCTTTGGACTATTATTGATGTGTTGATGTTAGAATCGCTTTTAGACAAGGCTACAAAGAACGTGCGTGAAGCCCTATTTAGACTTATATGTGCTGGTTCCTGATAGTTGATTTCTCAACTGCTTTGACATTCAAACCAGATGTTTCGGTTTGGGTTTAGATTTAGTTGCTAGTTGAAGGTTGAAGCTGTTTACTTCGAATGTACTCGATTGGTGAATATTTGCTGAACGGAAGCTGGCCAAATGATACTTGAGATGCGGATTGATTGAACGGTGTTGGTTGATCCAATTTAGCTTTGACTAGAGCTTGACCAAATGTGTACAACAGTTGCTATCACTTTAGTTTCATTGGTCGAGCTGTACTTAATACGGTAAACAGCAGTAGCGCAATAAAATAAATTTAATAAGATAGAGATGTAGTGTTTGTGTTAGACAACTAATACAATCCACGGTCTCGGCGCACCTGCGAGCCACCTGCAGCTGACGTCACTTGTTTACTAGCTGCTATATAAACCGGGGCGATAAGAGCGGCGAGGGGGGTCTTACGCAAGCCACGGGCGAGGTTGGACGTGTCGCTTGTACACACCGCTTGTTGTCGAGCCTGTGACGATCTAGGTACTAGGTGCTGCCTAAAGTACTACTTACTGGCCAGCGAGTAGGTAGGCACTACAAACCTGAAAGTACATTTTTTCAGATAAAATAAAACAATACTTACTTGTTTTGGTCAACAACATTCTGCAAAAAGTTTTCCCATTCAGGATATTCAAAGTAATTATATTTAACCAACTCTACAGTCAACAATTCAACATAACCTAGGTATGTTTCAGCTTTTTCTACATCTTCTATTGAGATTAGTGCTTTAGCAATTGTTGGCAGAACACCAGACAACCAAAGTTGTATGCCTTGTCTCAAAAATACTGACTTTTCATAGGCAGGTAAGCAATTCAACAACTGAAGAAAATCTAGAGACTGAAACCAATGAAACGTTAATTTACTAAAATTTTATAATCTTGAATATGAAAACTTCAGTTCATCAAATCTAAATACATTGAGATGAACCAAATGTTTCAAACCGCAATTATGCCTGAGATTCCTCATAACTGGTTTTCCTGGCTCGCATGGCCATGGCATGGTCAGCATTAATTTAGTAAATATGTTTTGTTAAAATATCTTCAAAACTATCTCTAAGAGGGGGTGTAGGGGGTGTCAAAGTTTGTATAGCAACTTTGTAACGCGCCGTACGTTTTGTTTGAAACTTAGGGCGGCTTGCACCAGAATCGCTAAACGCGTTTAACTCTTAAATAGTATTTAGCGAGTTGTCAAGTCATACAAATACGTCAGATTTAAATCGATTTAGCTGTTAAATACGTTTAGTGATTCTGGTGCAAGACGCCCTTAGTATTATTATGCTGTATGGCAAATGATGAAAGTTTATGTTTATTTTTTCCCCAAACTACCCTTCACAGAGTGTGCCGAGGGGTGAGGGGAGGGTGTCAAAGTTAGTATAGCAACTTTATAACCATAACCCCATCTATAGAACAACCTGCATGCCTTTTGCTGAGTTCAACAATCAGTTCATTCATATACAAGTTAAAAAGCTTTGGCGATGTAAGTCCACCGTGTCTGACTCCGTATTCCAGCTTATATGTGTCTGAACTAGTTGAAATTTAACTTGAACTAGTTTAGTTTAAATTGAACTAGTTGTAATTTAGCCAGGCTAGTGTTTTCACTGCAAGGAACGGAATCCGTTTCCACTGCTGCTAAACATGTGTCACAAAATCCTTACAAAAACATGTATTTCGTGCTATCCAACTAGGTTGATAAACATAAACAGTTTGTACACACAATTCATACACGCAAAACATACAATCAACTTGCACAAGACTGAAATGTCAAACATATTTCTTCAATAAGACAGTGGGAATGCAGTTCCTTATACATGTACAAAATTGTGCCTTTTTTGCTGTAATGCTTCGGCTAACCCACAACAAGAAACAGAAGCTCATGTAATACTGGCTTTCCCAACTTTACAGTTTTCACTATACCTAGAGAAAAATAAATGTCCTATGCTACAAAGCCCTATCATACCTCATTTGATTTTTTTGTACTTACAACTTTACTTATTTTCTTCCTTTTTGACCCTTGTTACTTTACAATCCCTTGGCCGATTTACCTGCAAATCTTACCAGTAAAACTTAAGAGTAGACCTACCAAATTCTATAAAGATCAGATAAGTGATGCAAAAGTTATTATCTAATAAACATATAAAACAGATTTGGCCAAGTTGATTCACACTAAGAACTTTATTTGCGTCACTCATTCGATCAATTATTTCTTTACAGAAATGCCAGAAGACGCTCAATCAACCCTCCAAGGGTTGCTGAGTATTCTTGAAGATGCCACTAATTCGCATTGCAATTTGCTTGTAAGTTTAAAGTCAGCGCTTAGATCTTGTGAAGTGATTACCTACACTGATGCTGACAGAATACTTCAAATATGCCGACGATACCAAATGGACATGCAATGTGCACTCTACGTGTTATCAATCAAATCATTGCTGATTGGATTCTGCAAGGCAAGAAAACAGAAATAAATGATACATAATGTGGCTTAATTTTAAAATGAAACTTGTGAAAACAGCTATTCTAAAAAGTAGATAACAAAGTTATATGTTTTTAGTTTTGTTTTGAGGTTGGTACTAAATACAATCCGATTTCCATTTCAGGCAAAACCATTTTTACCTGAAGTTGACTTTTTTCCATCAGCCCTTGCTATATTGGAGTTTTTGAAATATAACTGCAGCAAACTTGTGGAAAATAATCTGCGAAAATTATCATTTCTTGTGTTGATGTCACATCCACAGGAAGTGTTGTCAAAGCTTGTGAAAGACCACTCCCCAACACTAATTGAGACTTTTGGGTTGTTTCTCTCTGCAAATGCTACTCTTGATGCCAAAGTTGAGGTAATTTAAATTAGGCACTCATAATGAGGTCAAGGAGGCTGCCCTGAAGAGGAACACCAAGCAAGCTACCGCTAGCCATGTTTGGTGTAAATCTGTGCAGCCATTTCCAAGTTATGAGGGTATTCATCAACTCTGAAAACCAGTTATGAGGAATCTCAGGCATAATTGCGGTTTGAAACATTTGGTTCATCTCAATGTATTTAGATTTGATGAACTGAAGTTTTCATATTCAAGATTATAAAATTTTAGTAAATTAACGTTTCATTGGTTTCAGTCTCTAGATTTTCTTCAGTTGTTGAATTGCTTACCTGCCTATGAAAAGTCAGTATTTGTGAGACAAGGCATACAACTTTGGTTGTCTGGTGTTCTGCCAACAATTGCTAAAGCACTAATCTCAATAGAAGATGTAGAAAAAGCTGAAACATACCTAGGTTATGTTGAATTGTTGACTGTAGAGTTGGTTAAATATAATTACTTTGAATATCCTGAATGGGAAAACTTTTTGCAGAATGTTGTTGACCAAAACAAGTAAGTATTGTTTTATTTTATCTGAAAAAATGTACTTTCAGGTTGGTCCCATTCAATTTTCATCAAAATCGGTTCTGTAGTTTGGCTTATAAATAGAAATAACTGGAAAAAAATATGCCATCCACGTGTACGAAATTGCGTATTTTGCTTTCCTGTGACTTTTTAGTGATGTTTATGGTCACTAAAACATTCCCAATGAACTGCCATCATCATTATCATCATCTGATGATGAAGCTGGTAGTCGAATTGAAGTCGGTTTTCTAGTTTTTTAAACTTATAAATTATTAAGTCAAATGTGGGTGGACTTGCTCATCACAGACCTTAACTTTTTAGGTTTCCAATGTACACTCTGAGTTTGTTGGAGAAAGGCAAACCCACCTGAGTAGTAGTGTATAATTGGGTTTTCTGGATCAAATAAGATCCAGAAAATCCCAATTATACACTATTCGATCTATTCATCTATTCATTTTCTTCGATTTGAAAACTTAGCATGAAGCGTATTTGAATAGATCATCGATTCAAAAACTTGACAGCACATCTATTCATTATCGTCTATTCAAGAACTAAATAGGGCTTACTTGAATAGATTATCGTTTCAAAAACTGAAAAGTTATCTATTCATTTTCATCTATTTGAAAACTTAATACGAAGCGTATTCAAATATATCATCATTTCAAAAACTTAAAAGCTCATCTATTCATTTATGTCTATTCAAAAACTTAACAGGTCCAACTTGAATAGGTTACCTATCTATTATATTTAAAAAACTAAACAATACCGTTATTTCAAAAAAAACACAGGCATTGTGATTTGGCGTTTTGTTCGGTAAGGATAAAAGAAAACTTATTATATAACTTTTACTTCATTTTATTTCATAATAATAATAATAAAATACTTACAGGCTAACACGGTTAAATTAAATTATGTATTAAGCTAGAAGTACATTAATATTATTATCATCATACCATTTCTTAATGCATAAAACATTTTTCAGTGCACATTTTTTCTTATGATGTATACAGTTTAAGCTATTATTTGCTGTTTCATATTTATTTAGCAATTTAATAAAATTAGGACAACCTTTTTCACCAACATCTATAATATCGCAGTTTTTGCACAATTCCTGAATCCACTTTACTTTTTCTTCACCTTTTGTAACAATTCTTTTATTTAATAAATATGGAATTATAACACGCTTAAAATCTTTATAGTCAATAAATCCTTCACTCCAAAAAAGTCCTCGATTATTCTCTAGCCATCGTACTTGTTTTTTTTCCTCCGTGGATAAACGGTTGTATGGATAGGGTGGTTTGATAATAAATATTTGTGTGATTCCTTTATATAAAATTGCAAATTCTTTAATTATAAAATGATTATTGACATCTTTGAATCCTTGAAGATCTACTATTCTTAGATCACAATTCATGATATTTTTTTTACAAAATTACTTAGTGGTCTATATTCTATTATACAATCATTTAAAATGAGACAATATGCTGCTGTCTGATCGGGTATCTCTGAATTGCTTTCAAGTTCCACGCGTACACTAATTACAGGGCCTGATTTAATGTTTTCGTTCTGTCTCGAGCAATCGATTACAAATAGTGGTGCTTTTTCTATAAACTCAGAACCACTTAACAACGGCTCACTTCTGCTTCCATAATAAGACTGTTGAAATTTGGTATATTGCTCATATATTAAGGCAAATTTTGAATCATTGAAATTAACATTTAAACTTTCATAAGGAAAATATGTAGAATTGAGATATACTTTAACATTTCTTAAATTACAGTGATCAAAACGCGACATATCTTTTTCTGCTAAGTTTTTTCTGTTCGTTTGCAGACCTATTATAACATATCTAGGTTTTTCGATTTGTGATGATGTTTTAATTGACCATGTATGCTTAGTAGTTTGCGGTAGTAAAGGATACTCATATAAATCCCAATTTCTGAATGCAAAACGTAAAGGACGATCTTTTTCTAAAATCTTAAGCAAATTTACTTTTTCCTTGTCAGATACCTTAACATGCGGAACACGCCACACTAACTTGTTAATTATTATCTCTTCGAGAATCTCTCCTGGTGGAATTTTTACTGAGTTTATATCAGTATTGCTGCGTAATAATATTAATTCATGTTTACAGTTAATGATAATTTTCTTATAATCTTCAGCAAACCCTAAGAAACTGCTTAGTGGGATGGAAGCTGAGAAACTGCTTTTAGTTTTCGTTCCATTTACATCCCATCCCCAAGACTTTGCTATTTTGGCATCATTTTCATTAAAAAATAATAAAGCTTTCATAGTTGTAGTTATTCCGGCATTTTTTAATCTATCTATTTCCACTCCATTAAGTTCATAACGAATATCTTGAAAAAGAAACAACAATGGATTGTTAGTGAATTCTACACTTGTAACTTTTTGTTTTGTATCTTTTTTCACTATATTCACTGTTCCTTCTAAATAAAGGGTGCTGGCTGATGGTAGTATGTAAAGATCTTGTTGATTGATAGGTATACGAATTTCATCGTTTTTATTAAAACTTGTTACATATGGCTTGTATGAATGGTATTCGATACTATCAATGGTATTATCGTATATCGGTAAACATGATATATCTAGAATGCTCATTGTCGAAGTCCAATTAATTTCAGAAATCTTTTATTTTCTTCAGTTATTTTAATTAGCTTTTTAGTTGTTCCTTTTCGGATTGTTCGATTAACACTGACGTGTTTTGGTTTTGCATGACTATATTTATTGTAAGCAATCATCTTTTCTTAATATGTAGATATAGCTGAATTTCTTCTCCACGTAAATTAATCAAATTATTTTTAATATCCAATAATCTGATATTTATGCAGCTAACATTAGTTTGATTGACTGGAAAATATATAATGTTTTTTGGTATTTCAATTATTCGATAACCTGGCGCAACATTGGGTGAAAATTCGTGAATTATATGACTTGATTTTCCATTAATATATGATCCACTCACTATATCACACTCGATTCTCACCACGGTTGTTGATAAAATGTTGACTGGAAGCTGAGACTCGTGTATTATATTGGGTGGTAAAGTTTTTTCACTAAAGCCGAGTAACGTACCAATAGAATTGTCTTTTTCAAAATGTATATCTTTAGAACAAAAAATAAATGTTTTCAGAGTGTTGTTATTGCAAAACAAACTGAAAGTTGTTCCTTTTTTTACACTTGATTTTAAATAATCAGATATATCCTGGAGTTCATATGCACCTTCAGGTATTTCTACACTTTCGTTATCTCCATAGTGAAATTTATTGTTTTTACTATCAATATTGGGAATTGAATTAAAAGTGGATAAATGCAGCAGAGCACATTCATAGTCACCATCAAATTGTAATGCAGGGTAAAAGTTAGTTGATAAAGTAGATGAATCACCAGTTATAGACAGGGTGAAAGACATTTTGCAAATGAAAGAAATTAACCCAGTTCTCAAATTTATGTTATTTGTTGAAGTCAGTTAATATGTAACCCACTAAGCTGTATTTCCATATAAAGTTTTTTCCCAAAATTCATGAAGAAATTTCAGACAAAGGTGTCCACAATTGAACGTATTAAAACTTTGGTAATTACAATAGTTATATGTTATATCATTAGTTTTCAAATATTTTAATATTTCTAATGGTGGCTTCAAATTTCCAAAGCTATCGAAATACTCGTAATAATCAAAATATTTTACAAAGGCTACCCAATGTGTCCCTCCATTCTTTGAACTATCTAAATTAATAATAGCACACTCAACGTCTTTTGTTTTTTTTGGCAATGTATCTCTCATAAAAACACCTCTAAAATAAGGTATGTTTTTAGAAGCATATTTGAGTAAGTCTATATTAGTTAGAGCACGGTTGGGTAACCGTTTCATTAGTTTTTTGAGTTTTTTACAAATATACTATTTCCTTTCTTGTAAGGTTTCATGTATAAGCCTTTGCCTAATGCAATAGATTCCATCGCTCGATTATGTCTTTGAGCTTCTTCTAGATTTTTGGTTGCTGATTTATGATCATTAACGGCTTTAGCAATACCTGCCGCTCCTCCTGCTAATGCACCGAGTGCAGAAAGTCCAGCAAATATTGGTATCAGTGGAAGTATACCACCTGTTTTCGGTAATGGTATAATGCGAGGTAAACAAACTCTTTTTTTATTTTTTTTTATGAGCTTTTTCGCAGCAGAATATGCTATTTGTATAGCTTTAGAATTAGTTTTAGGTTTCAATTTCTTTAAGTGAGTGCGTACTGTAGACACAATCGATTTAAATGATTTTGTTCCGGCACCATGTTTTAGTTTGGTTTTCATTACTTTACTCACTAGCCATGAAGCTAATTTTTCTCCTTTTCCTGCATTTTTGGATTTTAACCGTTGTTTTGCCATGTTTAACAATTTTAAGTCGGCTTGGTGTCGATCCTCTAAACTATTAGAATTATATGCAATGTCGTGTTCCATACAAGCATTATCCAACTGATTAATTCCTTGATCACCTCTCAGTAATCGTTTTTCTAATCGTGTTCCAGGTCCACAATAATTATAACCGGGTAAATGTAGTTCAAAAGGTAAATTATTTATTAAAGTGTTAACTAGTCCACCACCTCGCATAGCTAAGTTATTAATGACCTGGTTACACTTGTAAGCATTATTATATTTATACACTTTAATATTCAGGAGCTTAATATTGCATGTTTTTCAATCCAGCTATTTTCACTACTGGGGAGCCCTAACCATTTGACAAAAAGTTTTTTACCTTTTTTTCTTATCACTTTTTCAATAAGATAAACATTAGGATAGTTTGTTTTCTGCAGTTCTTGTTCATAAAAGGTTCCTAATATCGGTTGTTTGTGCAAATCCTCAATTTCATAGGTAAAAGGTACTGAATAAATTACTTTATTAACTAAAAACAATTCAGTGGACCAGTTTGGGGTATACCCTTTTCCGAAACTACCTTTATACTTGCTTATACGTACATAATCACCAACAGAAAATTTACTTTTCTTACTACTATTATAATTTTTAGTTTGAGACTTTTTTATATTAGACATTACTATTGCTTTATTTAACTGGTTTATTTCCTTTGGTTTATATTTTGTTGTCCGATGTATTGTATTATTGTAGTTTGTAATAACACTTTGTAAAGTTTCTCCAATCCACTTGTAACTACCATTTAAACTAAAACATTTGTGTAGTTTGCTTTTTATAGTTTTGATAAGTCGCTCTACTATAGAAGCCTTTTTTATGGAGTATGTAGAGTAATGATTAATTTCATTGGAGATCATAATTTTTTTAAAATCATCATTATAAAACTCTGTACCCTTATCCGTTTGTAAGTTAACAGGTTTTCTATGAGCTTTGGCAAGAATATTATTAAAAGCATTTGTTACTTCAGATTTACATTTTGTTTTTAATGGAATAGCCCAAGCATACTTTGAAAAGCAGTCTAATACTACTAAAATATACTTAAAGCCATTGTTATAACTTTTATAATTTTGGTAATCAATTAGGTCTGCTTGCCATAAATCATCGATTCCTTTCAATACAACAGATCGTCGAACAAAATTTCTACGTGCTGTTTTATGAATTTCATTAACTACTTGTAATTTACTCATTTATGAATGTATATCAAATGTTCTTATCCTTATCCTTTGCATAAAAATTTTCACTAAACTGTTGAATATGTTTTTCGAAGTCGGATTTAATTGTATTAATTATATCATTAAGTTCTTCCTTGCTTGCAAATGATTCACACTGCTTATCAACGTATTCTTTATTGACGGCGTCGTTGGCGTCTAGAGGGCTTGTAACACCCGTCAATCTTTTTGATTGCAAATCAATTTCACCTTTCAACAATGCTTTGTCAAGGACTTCGAAGAATTCTGGTAAACGAGATCGTTTGTGAATAAAATGACCAAATTTATCCATACTTTTATTCTATGAACTAATCAACGTTGAGGATTAAGATCAAATGAAACTAAGAATAAGGTATCATCTTATTTATTATGTTATAATACCGTTCTCCCGCAACTCTTCTATAACAGATATTATTTCGTTATCTAGCCCTGTGTTACCAGCTTCCCGAGAAGCTATCAATAGTTTTAACCTATCAATTAACTCGTTAGGATCATCCCAGTAAACGTAATCGACATGTTTCTTCCATTTTTTCAATGTAGGCAACCCTTGACCTTTATATAAGTTAGAATTACTACTGTCAGTAGTACTTGCTGATACCTTACGCATTTTGAACAGCGGTTTTATAATATTCATGTATTTTTGACCCCTATTACTTCTGATTGGTTTATGTGGATCATAATCTCTTCGATGAACATTCGTTTCTAGTAACATCAACTTATAATTTTCCATATCTTCGTTAGTTATTGTAGATAAGTCGGGCTCTTTTTTGAATAGCAGCTCATTTATGCCGATTGTTTTTTTAAATTTATCTGGCCCAACTTGTATATATTCGCCAGATACAGCTACATGTGCTGATCCCATCATGAGTTTACCTCGATCATTTCTTACACCAAAAGGAACATTAACTAGAGCTTCGGAAGACTTAGACCATGAAGACACATCAAAACTTGGTTCACTTAAGGCAGATTTAACTGTTTTGAATGATTCATTATTTCTTTCATCTCCATTGTCATCTTCAGAATGTTCATAATTATCATAATACTCTCTTGAATTATCCGAATTCCATGTCGTAAACTCATCTAGCTCAGTATCGGATTCTCGCTTTTTTGAAGTTTTATTTATATCTAATGGACTTGATCTTTCGATCTTACCTTCATTTTCTTTCGAATGTTTTGTAACATCAACCATTTGATTTAGAGAATTGGTGATTGGTTTGAAAACAGATTCTAAGACAATGTTATTCTTAATTTCATTATCTCGCATCCGTTCAACTTTTCTTTTAACACTTTCTGTAGCTTTCGCAATTTGACTTTTCAATTTTTTTTCCATTTCTTTTTGTATTAATAAATGTTTAAATTTTTAACAATGATTAATTATAACACGTTCCAGTCTTCAACGGAGTGTTGCTCAACTGCGTTTAATATTAGCGGCTACTGTGTTATTATTATATACTTAATAAACTGATATTTATTGATGCAGTGCCCTGACTAATATGTCTTCTATTCAAAAACAACGAATGTGTCAAAGTTTTTTCTATAGCAACCCTTATTTTTTTCACAATCTTTATTTATCACTAAATAACTATAGGGCTCTTTCCAAATATTTGAACACATACTTCGAAATTCTTGCCATGTTAGATCGGTGTTAACATGCTCATTATAAATATGTCTCATATTTATATCATCTTGTTTAAAAAGGACTATTAAATTTGCATTGTCTCTAACCAGTTGCTTAGGTATTTTACTATAAGTTTGATTTAAATAAAAACAATCTATGTTTTTATGTCTACCCATTGCAAAATAACTACGTATATTATTTTGATTTTCACAGGCAACATCGTCAAATATAATTATGGAGTTACATTTTGCTGTCTCTGGACTTAAAACATCATCATTTGTATGATACTTAAAAAACTTTAAAGAAGGAACCTTTTTTAAAACTTGCTCTAAAAATATGTACTTTGGTTGGTAAAGAGTTTTAGAATACACGTACACATGTTGAAAATGTAATCCGTTTTCGTGTAGAAGTAGACCGATCATCAAATTAGTTTTTCCACAGTTTGATGGACCACAAATTATGCAGCGTATCGTGTTTGGTAAAAGTTTACCATGACGAGGGATGCATTTTTTAGAATCAATGGTAACGTTATCGAGTTTTAACGTAACCGGCTGTTTTATGAACTGCATTGTGAGGCAATCTATGATTAAATGATTCAAAAATTATAATATGCACTAATTATATAGACATATTTACAATGGATTGATGTAGTTTCCCGAATATACAGAACACATTTCTGAAACAGCGAGAAACTATGAAGTATAGCAGACACGATCTTAATGTACTGATAACAAAAATGCATCGATATTGCATTCGGATTTCGAGTTTATCAAAGTGCACACGTTTCCCTAGTGGTTGAGGTAAGTTTATAAGTATTTTTATTTAAAGTTGGGAAACACCGAACTTTGATCTAATTACATGCTGTCTCTATATTTTTTTTTTACAGAAAATGAATAATACCTTTGATGATGATGACGATAACCCAATCACCAACCCATTTTATTACGCGCAAAATATGGATGCCGTATACGAAACTGAGATCCAAAAACTTCAAAAAGAAATACAAGTGGAACAAATAATAAAAGATTTAGAGGCTAGTACATCAAATAAAGATATTGTTGAAAACAAGAAGAAAAAGTCAAGATTGTCTTTTAAAAAACCTATTTTTAAGCCCTCCACTTGTAGCAGTACTGCATGTACATCATATGTTTTTCGTACGGAAGAAGGAAAAGCGCGTCATTTAATAAAAATAAGCATTGAAGATACAGCAGGTACGGATTTCTGTGAAACCAAAAAAACAAATATAAGTGCGCAATACGTAGTGAAAGACAGTTATGATGAAGTTCTGCGCGATGCAGAACGATTAATTGACAAAATGATTAAAAAAGTAAGTGTAGTTGATAGCAACATATCATATAAATAAAATATGCGCGTGTTATAGTTAAGATTAATACTAGGTGCTTGAATTTTATAATATACAGGGTGTCAAAAGCATACCTACATATAAAAATTAAATCGGAGCCTAGTCCTTCTTAGTCCATTTTTGAGGTTGGTCTTTAACACCCTGTATTTTACTAAACATTATATTCATAGTGTAGATACCTAAAGAGATAGAATATTTTGTATTGTACACCACTTATATAATAATTAGTAATGTAATATTACACAATTGATATTAAAAGACTCGAATAAAAAATGTTTGTTTAATTTAAGAAATATCAATTTAAGATAAGAAATTAAAAACAGAAATGAAGTAGGCTTATTCTATATCGTAGTGAGTAGGTATTCATTTTTAACTAGGTACAAGTAAGTACATATAATAAATTGAATGATGTAGAAGACAAGATTATTTTAATTGCCTGCATGGAGTGAGTAATTTTGTACACCCTGTACATTAAGTAGTAGGTACCTATTAGAAAAAGTATTTTCAAGCACTGCATTCGTTGGTGATTAAAACAGATAAATATAGTTGGAACAGTTTGATAAAAAATAGTTTTTTTGAACCCCTAAATCATGAAATCAACTCATTTTCATCACATGCCATTAGATTATCCTCGTAGCATTATAATAACCTTCTTTTGTTATTATAGTTAGTTGGATAAAATATGTCTTCAAACTAATGTGAAGCTTCTAGCGAATTGCAACCCGAATCACTTTCCCTACAAGGAAGTCGGCGACATTCTTTGTGCCGGTGTGCATCTTACTTGCGATCTTTATATCCGACTTTAATAATAAAGGAAGGTTATGATTTTAATTTATAAGTCGTCGTCATCATCATCATTACGAAAATATATTTTTTAAGTAATTTTAGTTCGTATTTTATAAAATCCAGCACATCTAGTACTTTATAATAATATTGATACAAATTATCATAAATTATAATTTACTTTTAAAAACCTACCTACATAGCTAACATATCACAGGTTTTGGACATAAATATTAAAGTAGGTAGATACCATGATACAAATCATTGCTGCATTCCTGTAAATCTCTCTAAATAGTTCTCTAAATAGGAGGATGGCTCTACTTTATCGGTATATTTGTATAACACCTACAAACTTATAACTTGCCTACCATCTTCATTGTAAATGTAATTTCGCATATAATGATTAAGGTTCAAGTTACTTTGATTTGCTCTTACATTCGCTGCAATCAATCAATAAATCAGTTTTTGCTGACATAGGTTTTTAACACAAATGAAATGTGTACAGATAGTTTGCACACTAGTAAAATAAAAAAGCATAAATTGATCTTGGAAAGCAGGAGCGTCACCATTTAGACTTTTGTTGTCCAGCCAGAAACAAGTGGATTTTAGTGTTGTGATTACTGAAGTGTTAGTTACAAAGCCACGAGAAATGTGAGTATAAAAGTTCATTATTCAAATAATAAATATATGCGCTTGAATAGATCAGTATTCAGATACATAATCGGCAGAATAGTTAAACATACGCACACTTGTCCTCATGTGTTAAGTTTTAAAATTACCTATGGGGGAATTTAGGTGAATAGATAATAATTAATTAAAACTTACCTACTTATAAATACTAGTTTTTATAGGAATTTAAAGTTTTACAAAATACAAACAAAAATAAGAGAAGTATTCTGAATAATTTTATAACTCGTTTGATGGATTCAAATAAATAGTTTTATAAAATTCATTTGAATTCAATGTATGTATTATTTATACCATACACGAACTCAGTATGAATTTACATATGAGTATTTAAATTTCAATATTATTATGTTTTAAATATTATGTTTTTCATTTCAGGTCTAAAATCGCGGATCAAGTTTTTCCATCGGACGAAGGGTCGGGAGTAGAAGAAGGAGAAATAATTGAAAAGAAAAAGAAAACCAAGCCAGTTATTAAGAAAAAAAAATTAGAAGAACCATCAACATCAAGGTATTTTCATCATTCAGTGCATTAAGTTTTTGTGAAAAGATCAGTAGTTAAGTAGGTATTCAGCAGTACATTTTTTCATAGGTAGTTATCTATCTAAGCCCTTTTGATGAAAATTATAATGTAGTGTGCTTGGTAATTAATTGTCTCACACAAACTAGTTCATCGTTCCTTTGTATTTATTAAAATATTTTTTTTCAATTTCAGATCTAAACATGCTTATACTCCAACGGACGAAAGCGAGGAAGAGGGCGAAATAATAGAAGTGCCAAAGAAAAAAATAAAATCCGCTGCTCCAGCTACTGCAAAGAAGCTGAAGCCTTCGCAGTTAATCAACAGGTAATACCATGAATACTTAGGTAAATAGTGAAAACTCAGTAATCAAGTATCGTGGCCATCCGATAATTTACTATTCACAGCGAGATTATTTAATTTCTTGCATCAATCATCTCATACATAAATAAATAAGTAGGTATGAATAGTAAGTTTATACATAATAGTTTCAAAGAGTTAATTATCTATCGATTACGCGTACTGTTTCAATATTTGTTTTTTTATACAAAAACGCCGTGTATTTATTAAAATGTTTACTTTTAATTTTCAGATCTAAGCATACCGATTCACATACGGAAGAAAGCGAAGATGATGGCGAAGTAATACCAAAAAGAAAACACAAATTATCAGCTCCAGCTATAAAAAAAACGAAGCCTTCATCATCAACCTGCAGGTAAATACCCTAAATAGATACTAAAAAATCAGTCATCAAGTATCAACTCAATAATTATAATTTAGTATTCACAGTACAATTATTCTATTTGTTGCATCACTCATCGATTTAAATAAGTAGATTGAATTTTAATTTTGATTTTAAAAGGCTATATAATCATCAATTAATAAATCTTTTACATACTTACTATCGATTACAGCATTTCAATGATTGTTTTATATTTCAGACCAATGAAACCAACAATGAAAGATCTGTTCGGAAATGATAGCGACGATGATGACGCCTCCACGACCGTTGGTAAAGAACCCCCTAAACTTGCCTGCTATATTACACGCCGCGTGGCGAACGGCTACGCTAAACAGTTTCATCCTGAAAAAAAGGGGGCCTTATACGTAGAACTCAAAGTTTATGAATGCAGCGAAATCGAATCGGTTTCGCCAATGAACAGATGGCGCCAAGCCATCATCGCCTTAAAAACACGTACCGAAAATACAGCAAAGAGTTGGGGGCATTTAGCTAATTATGTGAAAGAGGTGCGCGATGAGTTCAAAACTTGTCCTACGAACTTCACTAACTATTCTTAATTTCTGAAATAACTCATGAATTAAGAATACTTAGTGAAGTTGCGTGCACGATGCGTGATACAATCAGTTCATTATTAATTAAATATACCTACATTACTTTTTAAATCGTCTTGAATGAATAGACAGCGCCGAGCTGTCATAGCGTTGAAAACTCGTGGACACCACAAATAGCTGAAGTCGTTTAGCAAATTATGTAGAAGTGATACGTGATGAATTTAAAACGCGCAGATAGGTAACCAATTAGGTAACTTACTTATTACCTTTAAATAGATTCTAAGATCCAATGTATCGAAAACATCAATGAATAAGAATCAACACTCCTCAGATTAAAAGATTAGTAATTATTCATACTATTTGTTTTTGTTTTCAGCTAATTCAACCGCACCGTGTTGTTATACTGAATCTGATATTGAAATATTGAAAGATGAAATATTGAATAACAGAATAAATAATAACGAAAATAGCAGTAAAATGATTTTATGTAATGAATGCAACGTTCAAGTAGTTAAATCACGTTATAAATGCCATATACGAACTAATATTCATAAATCGAATTGTTTAATGAAATCTGAGTTTAAAAATATAGATATCATAGGTACCGCTTTTAAAAATAGAATTAGATCATATCGAGTAAATCCATGCCCAGAATCTGAGTATTGCACTCCTGAGGCATTTTTATATGAACACGAAAATGACGTAATTAAACTAATTGAATTATCTCTTAAGAAACATACTTGCATAAAGGTGAATTTTGAATTGTTTGCTCTATTTATACTACCTAAAAACGAATATTTGTCAAGGCAGTTAAAATCATTTAACCTAAAATATTACACAGTTTATAATAATACTGATCTATCTGAACTTTATTTAGAAGTGATTGAAAATTTAAAAAGGAAAATGATTGAATTTGAACATTGTGAATCAGGTTGGTCTTTTGAAACGATTAGTCATTTAGAGATCAATATTAATAAATACTGTCCATTGCGAGGTGGATCATTCATTGACTTACCATCTTGTATAAAAAATACGAAAAGTTGTATAAACATAAAATAAAAACGAATGACGACTATTGCTTTTTGTGGAGTATTGTTGCTTGTTTATATCCTAGCAAAGTAAATGTAAATCGAGTAAACTCATATCCTCATTATTCAGAAGTTCTTAAAACACAAGGTCTAAACTTTCCTCTAGCGCCAAATGATATTAAATTATTTGAAAAAATGAATCCAAATATAAGTGTTAATGTATATGGTTTAGACGATACATACAGTGTAACTGGACCATTGTATGCTTCAAGTATTCGAAAAGATAATCATATCAACTTATTATATTTCGAAAAGTCAAGTAAGCGACATTATTGTTTGATTAAAAATTTATATAAACTACAAATTACTCGACATCAAGGTAAATCATATTTATGCGAGCAGTGCCTTCAATTTTTTACCAGCAATCAAAAATTTGAGTCTCATAATTGTTCGAAGGTTTTAACTGTATTACCTGACAACAACATCTTGCAATTTGAGCATTATGAACGACAACAAAAAATAAATTTCGTAGTGTACGCTGATTTTGAAAGCCTTTTAATAAATCATAAAGAAACAAGTAATACAAATACACTAAAATATAAAGTTCACGAACCGTCTAGTTTTGCTTATTATATATGTTGCGCACACGATCAATCCTTAAACAAATATAGGACTTACAGAGGTCCTAAGTGTGTTCAATATTTTATAAAGCATTTAATAAAAGATGTCGAAGACGTATATAAAATACTGGATGATATAAAGCCTATGACACCATTGACTATTGATGAAGAGAACGAATATAAAGTAGCAACTGTTTGTCATATTTGTCAGCGGTTATTATTAAATGACAAAGTTAAAGACCACGATCATATAACAAAAAAATTCAGAGGGCCTGCACACGCTTTTTGTAATATAAACTATCGTATTTGTTCATTTGTACCTGTGATCATACATAATTTGTCGGGCTATGACTCACATCTTTTTATAACAGAACTATCAAAACATCCAGGTGATATAAAAATAATACCAAAAACAAAAGAAAAGTATATCAGCATTACAAAATACCTCCCAAACTATAGAAAAAATAAAAGTAGTTCAATGCAAATAAAGTTTATAGACTCCTTTCAGTTTTTAAGTACAAGTCTGGATAATTTAAGTCAAAACTTAGATAAAAAAGAGTTCGTTCATTTATCAGAGATAGTTGAAAATGAAAAGCAGTTGAATTTGATAAAAGTGAAAGGAATTTATCCTTATGATTACATGGATTCGTGGTCTAGATATGATGAGTTAAATCTTCCATCAAAAGAATGTTTTTTTAATAGTTTGAAGCAAGCGCATATTACAGACGAAGAATATCTTAGAGCACAAAATATATGGCTGGAATTTAATATTAAATCACTTGGAGAATTTACTGATTTGTATTTGAAAACGGATGTATTAATACTATGTGACGTTTTTGAAAAATTTCGAAATACTAGTTTGAAATACTATAAACTTGATCCCGCTTACTATGTAAGCTCTCCTGGCTTAAGTTGGGATGCTATGCTTCTTTATACTAAAGTTAAACTAGAATTAATTCAAGATTTGGAAATATATCAGTTATTGGAAAGAGGTATACGTGGTGGTTTAGCACAATGTTCTCTTCGACATGCTGTTGCAAATAACAAATATTTACCGAATTATGATGAGTCTTTGGATACCGAGTATTTAATATATCTTGACTGTAATAATCTTTATGGTTATGCAATGATGAAAAAGTTTCCAATCTCTGAATTCAAATTCCTGACTGAAAACGAAATTAATGCTTTTGAGATTTCAAGTTGTGCCATCGATGATGAATACGGTTATATTCTAGAAGTTGACTTAATTTATCCGGAACATATACACGATGCACATAGTGACTTGCCATTTGCTCCGGAAAAATTTCAGCCTCCGGGTGGTAGAACAGCAAAACTCATAGCGAACTTATACGATAAATATAACAATGTTATTCATTATGTACATTTAAAAGAATGTCTAAAACAAGGCCTAACATTGAAAAAAATTCATCGAATTGTATGTTTTCGACAGCAAGACTTTTTAAGAAAATATATTGAACTAAATACTGAATTACGGAAAAAGGCCACATCCACTTTCGAGAAAGACTTTTTCAAATTACTAAATAATGCTATATTTGGTAAAACGATTCAAAATAAACGCAAACAAGTAGACGTTAAACTGATATCTTGCTGGAAAGATAATAAAAATAAAACTAATAAGTATTTGGGTGCTGAAAAACTTATCGCAAAACCAAATTTGAAAAGCCTGGCTATATTTACAAATGACCTTGTAGCAATACAATTAAAACCAGAAAAAATTGTTTTAGATCGGCCTATTTATGTCGGGTTTTCTGTTTTGGAGTATGCTAAAACCCATTTATATCAATTTCACTATGATTTTATAAAACATAAATATGGAAAACAAGCAAAACTTTGTTATACTGACACAGATAGTCTTCTTTATTTAATAAAAACTAATGATTTTTATGAAGATATGAAAAATAGTCTTGAATATTTTGATACAAGTAATTATTCTTTTGATAATGCATATGATATACCATTGATCAATTCTAAAATACCGGGTTTGTTTAAAGATGAGCTTGGCGGTAACGTTCTTTGTGAATTTATAGGATTGAGAGCAAAACTTTATTCCCTAAAAAGTCTTGACAATCATATTAATAAAGCTAAAGGTGCGACCAAGGCAGTTACTAAAAAAATTACATTCTCCGATTATCAAGATTCATTATGTCATAACAAAGATTTAAAATGCAAAATGAATATGATTAAGTCCATTCACCATACTCTCTATTCTCAAGAAGTAAACAAACTAGTACTGAACGCAAATGATGATAAACGTCAAATTTTAATAAGATTCTAACCATGCCATGGGGTCATTATAAAGCCATATTGTAGTTTTATCAAGAGTAAGTTAATGTAAATTTTATTATTAATATGAATTTATGTTTATGTTAAAATACAGATTACTAATGTTACAGTTATAGTTTTATGTTGTATTGCATAACATTTTATTATATTTTGTCATTTGAATAAAGAAATGGTATGATGATAATAATGTCAATGTATTTTAAGTTTATATTTAAGTAAGTATTTTATTATTATGAAATAAAATGAAGTAAAAGTTATATCTTAAGTTTTTTTTAACCTTACTAAACTAAAGACCAAAACACAATGCCTGTGTTTTTTTGAAAAGATGGAAATAAATAACAGAACTGGTTAGTTTTTTAAATAGATAAGTAATCTTTTCAAGTTGGACCTGTTAAGTTTATGAATAAACGAAAATGAATAGATGAGCTTTTAAGTTTTTGAAACGATGATCAATTTGAATACGCTTCGTACTAAGTTTTCAAATAGATGAAAATGAATAGATAACTTTTCACTTTTTGAAACGATAATCTATTCAAGTAAGCCTTGTTTAGTTCTTGAATAGATGATAATGAATAGATGTACTGTCAAGTTTTTGAATCAATGATCTATTTAAATATGCTTCGTACTAAGTTTTCAAATAGATGAAAATGAATAGATAACTTTTCAGTTTTTGAAACGATAATCTATTCAAGTAAGCCCTGTTTAGTTCTTGAATAGACGATAATGAATAGATGTACTGTCAAGTTTTTGAATCGATGATCTATTTGAATATGCTTCGTACTAAGTTTTCAAATAGATGAAAATGAATAGATGAATAGATCGAATAGTGTATAATTGGGATTTTCTGGATCTTATTTGATCCAGAAAACCCAATTATACACTACTCACCTGGCATAGGATTTGGATTATGATCATTAAATTGCTGCTAGACTATGTGACAAGGAGTGGTGGATCAATTTACACCATCATCAACTCAATGCTGCCTGTGGTCGAAACTGCCTTGAAGAGGGGGGACTCCACACAAAGAGTCCGCGCTTTAGCATGTTGGAATGAACTTATCAAAAACTTCGCCATTGAAACAAAATCAGACAATATGGGTAAAAGAGTAAAGCTGATTGTAATCCCTTTGAAATTAAACAATGCCAAAACTGAGGATGCTGCAACTGCGAAGTTCTATACCTGGTGGCTTTTGATAAGAAAATTTAAGCCTAATAAAATTAAAAATTTAATTAATTAATTTAATTTTATTTTTACTTACGCTCTTCTGAAACATTACAATTAAAAACTCCCTTGCATTCTTCTACCTTTTACAAGCATTCTTTTACTATACAAGCCACTCGCCTCTGGAATGCTCTTCCTGCTGATATTAGGAAGGCCAAATCCCTACCTGTCTTCAAAAAGCTTCTACTTAGTCACTATTCACCCTTATAAAAGAGTTTATTCTATGGTTATGTTAGGTATATATTACTATTTATTTTTTTTACTTAGTTTAGTATCTATTTGTGCGGTTTAGTTTGTGAAATGTAGTCTTTGTTTTTTGCACCGTCACTATCATACATTTAAAATCCAGTCCATCCAAAGGTTGCCTGGAAGAGATCGCTCATAGCGATAAGGCCGCCCATTGTACTTCGCTTTAATATAGAACTATGTCTAATATCTAATTTCCGGTGCAGTACAATAAAGAGTTTTCTATCTATCTATCTATCTATCTAAGCCAAAATTGGATGTGTATGCTGATGAGATTTTGATACCGTTCTTACATTTTTTGTTTGGGGAGAAGAATTTAACTAAGCCTACTTTTTGGGCTGGGGAAGTTTCTGAGAGAATGAAAACTAAATGCTTGCAAGCATTTGTTGAATTGATAGGGCATAGTGATTGTAAAGCTTCGTCTTCTCGCTGCACTAATATAAAGCCTTTGGAGGGGGACGGGGGGGTATTAACGACTGTCATGTTGGCCGATCACTGGAATGACTGGATGTATGCATTGAAAACTGCTGTGAAGGTTGTTGCTATGAATTATAATCCTGAATCTAAAAAGAATGTACGGTGCATTTGGAAGTCGCTTACGCTGCTGGTGACAGGACTTTTCGATGACACTGTAAGACGATACTGGTTCAATGATCTAGTCAAGCTGCTGACGGTATTTGTTGAGGTACCTACTTTACTAAACTACAATTATTATATCATAAAATTAATTATGATAGTAGGTAATTGGTTGAGTGCTCAGAAAGTAATTTTTTAACCTACTCAAATAGGTACCACTATGGTTTTTTAGTAGGTATCTACCAGAAATAGAATTCAAGAAAAATTTAAAATTTTGGCGTAAATTGTCTTTAGCTGTAACATGGCAGTTGCTGTAGGTCGATAGCAAATCCATAGGACAAAGGGTAGTCAGATACACGTCCGAACAGTGCCCATATTTTATTTTCATTTCGTATCCATACACAACGAGTTGAAAGGGGTTCAAACATTTGTGATATCTCAAAAACTGAATTTTCTAAAAAAATTTAAAGTTTGAATTTTAAAAATCTGTTTTGGGCCCGGTGGTTTTTGAGATATCGCAAAAATTCTTTCACGTTATTGTCCTCTTTTACACTTTTGATTTAGGCTAAAAAAACCGGAAAAAATTCTAACTCACCCTCCTCATTGTTCTCATATGGCAATTTTTAATGCTCTATGCTGTACGCAGTTTTTAAAGTTTTGTTCTTATTTGGTGAGAATCTTCAAGGCCTTATGGGCCACGACCTTTTTCTAAAAGTTTTCGAATCCTACCCTCAATCATAAACCCAAAAATTGGTTTTAGATTTTCCATGAAAAACATTTATTTTCAGTATTCGTTTACCTACTACCCGCACTTTTATAGCTCGTGCCATCAATTTATTTAATTAGTTTTGTAGTAGTGAGGCAGAATGGCCAAGCGTTTTGTTTTGTTTTTACAACGTACAATGGACCTGTAACGGGTACAATGTACTAAGGCTACTGGTTTTTTCGCCGTAACTTGTTTATAGTTTTTATGGTTGGACGTTCTCCTTACTACCTCTCTCAGACACCCTCAGTAGGTCCCAAGTTAGTATGAAAAAAAAAACTACACGGAGTGGTACCGTGTATAGAGGTTATAGTCTTTAACCTATTTCTTCTGAAGTTTGTCACAGCATCTACTATTATAATAGTGCAGTACCTAGGTAACCTTACTAGTGTGATATTTATCAAGCTGCTGTTTGCCTGGTGTTCAGTTTAGACATTACGTAGCAGCAGTAATGGAACTGAGCACGACAGCCAAACTTTGATAAAATATTAGTGGGTTCTAGAGTAGGTACGGTTGGACTGGTGTGAAGTTTAGACATCGTAGTAGTTGCGACTGTGCGATGGAACGGAACACGACAGTCGACAGCCCTATTAGTAGGTTTTAGAGTAGGTAGGTACGGTTGGACTGGTGTGAAGTTTAGACATCGTAGTAGTTGCGACTGTGCGATGGAACGGAACGCGACAGTCGACAGCCCGAGCCTAATGATATAAATATATATATGTATTGAATATGTTGGAACGGTTGGCCTGGTGCGAGTTTAGACATTGCGATACCAACACGCGATGGAACTTAGCATGACAGCCCAATCTGAATAGCATTTTTTTTCCTAATAGGTGTAAATGTTACCAGGATACACATACGTAAGAATAGGTAGAAACTTTAAATTTTTGGTAACAATATTTTTGTTTTCAGATTCCTTTTACGATGATTTATAGATAAGTGTCTACTCCGTTAACCTTTGAGAAGCCAGGACTCCGGGCGCACTACGTTTTCTGTAGTTCGCAAGTCGCAGCCGAGCTGATGGGTTTATAAAGGAACTAGGTGTACTTCGGGGACGAAGTAATTTGCAGAATGGCCGTGTCATAGTCAGTAAATAATTATGACGTATATAGGTATTAATCGTCACGGTTATTTTTCTTTTTAATTTAATGATAACACTATACAGTAGTAATATCTATGTAAGTCTTTATATTAGTTTGAATTTTGTAAAAGATAAGCTAATAACGCCGGATGTGGAAACTGATTCTCAAATAATATTTAACTTTGGTTTAAAGTCTTAAAATTGTTATGATAATTCATTATTTTATTTATTTAGAAATAATTGTTACTGTTTTTGATTTTAAGTATTTATTTTGAGATGCAGTGATTTATTTTGTTTTTGATAAATGATTATTTCAATAATATTCAGTTTGCAATGTAATTGCTTCAGATATTGCTTTATAATTCATTTTGTAATTTTAAATGTATGGTTCGACATTAGTTACAATTTATTTAGCAATAAATTGGTAGTCAGAAGTGATGCAGGGCGAATGTAGGTCAAACGATATCTACCCGACGCCATATTGAAATGGCATTCCAGTGTTGAGGCTCGAGAGGGGCACATTACAGTTTTTGCTCTGCACCCTGGTGGTCATATCCATCTCTGAGTACTTTACATACTTCTGTCGAATAAGATAAGTAGTTTGTGATATTTGTAGCTGTCTATTTTTAAAGTGTTAAAGTTTTCCGTGTAAAATAACGTTGCTTGTCGAATAAAACTATAATTGGCTTAGAAAAGTGTAATCAGTTGTAGGATATTTGTTAAATATACGATTTAGTGGATTTCAAAATATTTGCTTTATTTAGAAAGGTACCCCTTTCTGACACACGCATAGCAATGATGCAGTTCCGACGAACTGAGAAGAGCATATTAAATTTTTTTGTACTCTGCTTGAATATTACAATTATATATATATTAATTAACTTGGTTGCGTGGTGCGCGAGCTGCATGCAGCTCGCGAAGTTTATTGCTTGGTTCACATTTTTCTTATTAATAAATAATATAAATATCTATATTTTCTAAGAAATCATTTTGTAATATAGGTAGGTACCTATGCATAGGAATGATACCTTCAGTGGGGCGAGTACGTATTTACAGTGTGCTCGTCAAACGTACAGCACATAGGTGTGCGCTGCTTGGTATGGAAACACTGAGCGGATTTTTTGAGAAGCTTGGTCTCGTCAAGCTTCCGCTCAGTGTTTCCATACCAAGCAGCGCACACCGGTGTGCTGAATGTATTGCACACTGTAAACTCGTACTCGCCCCTCTGTACGTGCGTTCACGAAGTGCAGTGTTGCTTGCAACAGCTATGAAACTATTTCCCAAGCTTTGGAAATCCTTTGTAAAATGCTGCTTCCTACCAAAGTATCTATTAGGCATGTTACTTACCTACCTAAGTAGATAACGAAATAGATATTGTTATCTTTATTAGGATTAAAGAAAGCCTTTTGTC
Source organism: Gandaritis pyraliata (assembly GCA_947859175.1). Taxonomy (NCBI): domain Eukaryota; kingdom Metazoa; phylum Arthropoda; class Insecta; order Lepidoptera; family Geometridae; genus Gandaritis; species Gandaritis pyraliata. The sequence continues at coordinate 2,015,783 of OX401880.1, read as the reverse complement.
TATAATGATGTAAATAAAAAATCGGTCAAAGATTCGGGGGATTTTTAAATTTTTAATTTAATTACTTGTTAGAAAGTCGGTTAAATAGAAAATCTAGACCAAGTTATATCTGGATTATATTATACCTTGTCCAAAACAAATTGTTAGACTGACAACATTGTAAAAATCACGGGAAATTGCAACAATCTGTAAGAATATAAAATTCTTTGTTGCGAGTGGCAAGAGCCAGGTTTCACGCGAGATAAACTCATATAAAATCGTTAAGTCCCTCATTTATCTTCAGAGGGCCCTTACCTCTGTCGAAATGAGTTCCCTCTCGCTAAATAAACATTTCAGGCCCCCCCCGGCCCGACCCGATCGAGAGGTTTTTGAAACGATAATCTATTCGTGTAAGCCCCTGTTTAGTTCTTGAATAGACGATAATGAATAGATGTACTGTCAAGTTTTTGAATCGATGATCTATTTGAATATGCTTCGTACTAAGTTTTCAAATAGATGAAAATGAATAGATAACTTTTCAGTTTTTGAAACGATAATCTATTCAAGTAAGCCCTGTTTAGTTCTTGAATAGACGATAATGAATAGATGTGCTGTCAAGTTTTTGAATCGATGATCTATTCGAATACGCTTCATGCTAAGTTTTCAAATCGAAGAAAATGAATAGATGAATAGATCGAATAGTGTATACTTGGGATTTTCTGGATCTTATTTGATCCAGAAAACCCAATTATACACTACTTGTAACATTTAAATCGGTCAGTATGGGAACGTTTGAAACTATAAGACATACAAAGATCTGTTCTTAGGAACCATGTCATCGATTTTAGTAACAAGAAAAACTGCATCCATACATTTTTAAAAAACTTTGTCAATCAAATAGGAAATATCTAAAATCAAGTTTAAAAAAATATTGTCTCCAAACAAGACTCCATAAAATCTTGTCAAATGAGGATAAGTTATACATACGCACTATGACTACATTTAACAAATATCATCTAAATTCAGATACAGTTCTGTTCTCAGCTTCATCTAAAAGAAGAAAAAATCAACGGTGAAGCATTGAAGCTGTGAATGATTGATTTTACCTAAAGTTGCTATACTAACTTTGACACCCTCCCCTCACCCCTCGGCACACTCTGTGAAGAGTAGTTTGGGGAAAAAATAAACTTAAACTTTCATCATTTGCCATACAGCATAATAATACTAAGGGCGTCTTGCACCAGAATCACTAAACGTATTTAACAGCTAAATCGATTTAAATCTGACGTATTTGTATGACTTGACAACTCGCTAAATAATATTTAAGAGTTAAACGCGTTTAGCGATTCTGGTGCAAGCCGCCCTAAGTTTCAAACAAAACGTACGGCGCGTTACAAAGTTGCTATACAAACTTTGACACCCCCTACACCCCCTCTTAGAGATAGTTTTGAAGATATTTTAACAAAACATATTTACTAAATTAATGCTGACCATGCCATGGCCATGCGAGCCAGGAAAACCAGTTATGAGGAATCTCAGGCATAATTGCGGTTTGAAACATTTGGTTCATCTCAATGTATTTAGATTTGATGAACTGAAGTTTTCATATTCAAGATTATAAAATTTTAGTAAATTAACGTTTCATTGGTTTCAGTCTCTAGATTTTCTTCAGTTGTTGAATTGCTTACCTGCCTATGAAAAGTCAGTATTTGTGAGACAAGGCATACAACTTTGGTTGTCTGGTGTTCTGCCAACAATTGCTAAAGCACTAATCTCAATAGAAGATGTAGAAAAAGCTGAAACATACCTAGGTTATGTTGAATTGTTGACTGTAGAGTTGGTTAAATATAATTACTTTGAATATCCTGAATGGGAAAACTTTTTGCAGAATGTTGTTGACCAAAACAAGTAAGTATTGTTTTATTTTATCTGAAAAAATGTACTTTCAGGTTGGTCCCATTCAATTTTCATCAAAATCGGTTCTGTAGTTTGGCTTATAAATAGAAATAACTGGAAAAAAATATGCCATCCACGTGTACGAAATTGCGTATTTTGCTTTCCTGTGACTTTTTAGTGATGTTTATGGTCACTAAAACATTCCCAATGAACTGCCATCATCATTATCATCATCTGATGATGAAGCTGGTAGTCGAATTGAAGTCGGTTTTCTAGTTTTTTAAACTTATAAATTATTAAGTCAAATGTGGGTGGACTTGCTCATCACAGACCTTAACTTTTTAGGTTTCCAATGTACACTCTGAGTTTGTTGGAGAAAGGCAAACCCACCTGGCATAGGATTTGGATTATGATCATTAAATTGCTGCTAGACTATGTGACAAGGAGTGGTGGATCAATTTACACCATCATCAACTCAATGCTGCCTGTGGTCGAAACTGCCTTGAAGAGGGGGGACTCCACACAAAGAGTCCGCGCTTTAGCATGTTGGAATGAACTTATCAAAAACTTCGCCATTGAAACAAAATCAGACAATATGGGTAAAAGAGTAAAGCTGATTGTAATCCCTTTGAAATTAAACAATGCCAAAACTGAGGATGCTGCAACTGCGAAGTTCTATACCTGGTGGCTTTTGATAAGAAAATTTAAGCCTAATAAAATTAAAAATTTAATTAATTAATTAAATTTTATTTTTACTTACGCTCTTCTGAAACATTACAATTAAAAACTCCCTTGCATTCTTCTACCTTTTACAAGCATTCTTTTACTATACAAGCCACTCGCCTCTGGAATGCTCTTCCTGCTGATATTAGGAAGGCCAAATCCCTACCTGTCTTCAAAAAGCTTCTACTTAGTCACTATTCACCCTTATAAAAGAGTTTATTCTATGGTTATGTTAGGTATATATTACTATTTATTTTTTTTACTTAGTTTAGTATCTATTTGTGCGGTTTAGTTTGTGAAATGTAGTCTTTGTTTTTTGCACCGTCACTATCATACATTTAAAATCCAGTCCATTCAAAGGTTGCCTGGAAGAGATCGCTCATAGCGATAAGGCCGCCCATTGTACTTCGCTTTAATATAGAACTATGTCTAATATCTAATTTCCGGTGCAGTACAATAAAGAGTTTTCTATCTATCTATCTAAGCCAAAATTGGATGTGTATGCTGATGAGATTTTGATACCGTTCTTACATTTTTTGTTTGGGGAGAAGAATTTAACTAAGCCTACTTTTTGGGCTGGGAAAGTTTCTGAGAGAATGAAAACTAAATGCTTGCAAGCATTTGTTGAATTGATAGGGCATAGTGATTGTAAAGCTTCGTCTTCTCGCTGCACTAATATAAAGCCTTTGGAGGGGGACGGGGGGGTATTAACGACTGTCATGTTGGCCGATCACTGGAATGACTGGATGTATGCATTGAAAACTGCTGTGAAGGTTGTTGCTATGAATTATAATCCTGAATCTAAAAAGAATGTACGGTGCATTTGGAAGTCGCTTACGCTGCTGGTGACAGGACTTTTCGATGACACTGTAAGACGATACTGGTTCAATGATCTAGTCAAGCTGCTGACGGTATTTGTTGAGGTACCTACTTTACTAAACTACAATTATTATATCATAAAATTTAATATGATAGTAGGTAATTGGTTGAGTGCTCAGAAAGTAATTTTTTAACCTACTCAAATAGGTACCACTATGGTTTTTTAGTAGGTATCTACCAGAAATAGAATTCAAGAAAAATTTAAAATTTTGGCGTAAATTGTCTTTAGCTGTAACATGGCAGTTGCTGTAGGTCGATAGCAAATCCATCGGACAAAGGGTAGTCAGATACACGTCCGAACAGTGCCCATATTTTATTTTCATTTCGTATCCATACACAACGAGTTGAAAGGGGTTCAAACATTTGTGATATCTCAAAAACTGAATTTTCTAAAAAAATTTAAAGTTTGAATTTTAAAAATCTGTTTTGGGCCCGGTGGTTTTTGAGATATCGCAAAAATTCTTTCACGTTATTGTCCTCTTTTACACTTTTGATTTAGGCTAAAAAAACCGGAAAAAATTCTAACTCACCCTCCTCATTGTTCTCATATGGCAATTTTTAACTCCAAATATCTCGGAAACGTGACACTTTAGGATAATTGACCGAGCGAGCGAAGCGTCTCAATTTCGAGATTGGCTAAAAATGTTTTTGTCTTGCTGTCCGTCTGTCTGTCAGTTCTCGCCTACAGGTCGCATTTATCAACCGATTTCGACGAAAATCGGCACACAAGTTCCTTGATTTATTTAATTTTTTTTTGTTGAGCGTGATTTTTGATTTCGGGGTTAGGGGGGAAGTTTTCTGTAGCGTTATTTATCGACGGATTTCAATCAAATTTGAGAAGCACATTAAAGACTTCATTCTGCACAAGATGGTGTAAAAATATGGATGTAATCGAACCCGCGACCTACAGCGTAGAACGCAGAGCTACAACCGACTGAGCTGTGAAGTGAAGCTAGTCGGTTCAATGATTATATCAATACATTTTATTTCGTAGAGCCTTCTCTACGTAATTTCGTAGAAGTATGCGCGCTACGCGAATTTGTAGATATTTCGTAGCTTCGTAGACGTCTGTCTGTCTTCGATAATTGTTTTTTAATCTGACGTCTGCTCTGAAGTTATTGTTTTGTAAAGGCGCTTTCAAATGATAAGCTATGCTTTAACATAGAACTATGTGTAATATCTAATTTCCAGTGCAGTACAATAACGAGTTTTCTATCTATCTATCTATGTCAAAAATCTTGCAGTTGCATAAATATAATAGTAATATATCGCATAGTTCGTAACACCATACCATTCAATGTAAATTCCACCCGTTTATATTGACGATATTACGAGAAAGTAGTGGATAAAAGGCTCAGAATCGTTATTTATAGAAATCTATGTGTGAGCCAGTGACCTTCTACAGGCTATGATGATGATTAATACTCATGATGCGCTCTTGGAGTCAACAATTCATGATTATTGTTGACTCCAAAAGCGCAGGCGAGTAGCTCCACAAACACTTTATCAATGTCTTTAATATCATTGCTGTCGATTCTGTTGTTGCATATTTCTAAACTAACCTAATTTGACAGCACTAAAAATGTTGCCGTCCCTTTCTCATAAACTGAAACGACCAAGACAGCTATAATTTTAGCGCTGTCAAATTAGGTTAGTTTAGAAAAATGCAACAACAGAATCGATACCACCAATTTATCCAGTGAGAAATTAATTGCTAAAATTATAATCAGGGTCGTCACGTGTAGGTATTGATACATTTTTATATATAGCTTAAATACAAACTGTACCGATAGACGAGTGCAGCATCAGACCTCAGGGCCTTCACGACCCGTGGCGATGCCCAAGCGCCAACTTCGCAAGCGAAACTCTGACCCGTCCGGCAGCTCCGCAAAGCCTGCTTTACCGGTCAGTAAGACAACGATTAAAAAAGTCCATGTGTGTGTATGTAGACATACACATAAAATCGCAAATTAAACTATACCATGCAAATAAAGTACCAGAATTTTAAGAGTCCTATGAATATACAGGGTGTAACATTTAAATCGGTCAGTATGGGAACGTTTGAAACTATAAGACATACAAAGGTCTGTTCTTAGGAACCATGTCATCGATTTTAGTAACAAGAAAAACTGCATCCATACATTTTTAAAAAACTTTGTCAATCAAATAGGGAATATCTAAAATCAAGTTTAAAAAAATATTGTCTCCAAACAAGACTCCATAAAATCTTGTCAAATGAGGATAAGTTATACATACGCACTATGACTACATTTAACAAATATCATCTAAATTCAGATACAGTTCTGTTCTCAGCTTCACCATGCTATTTGGGCTACCTAATACATTATTTTTGTTGCATTCTATGTGTCATATGTCAGTCTTTCTGTAGGTTTCTTTCTACTGCGGAAGCATTACACCAAATTAACATTTACTGCTTAAGACCTACACAATCGTTAGCTCCGTGCTCTGAAAAAGTTAATTTTAATATTTAAGAAAGAGAGAGAAAGAAAGAGAAGGAATATTCAAATTGTGCTGTTTCAAACTATGCACTTTAATAAGTTCTTCGCTCAAAAAATTCCTTCCGAAGTAAAGAAGCGGCCATCTATTGGTACCGGTTACCATAACCTATGAATATTGGCAATAATAGTCATAATATTTTTTATTAATAATATTCATTACACGTCATTTATGTGTGGGGTACAGTTTGTATTTAAGCTATATATAAAAATGTATCAATACCTACACGTGACGACCCTGATTATAATTTTAGCAATTAATTTCTCACTGGATAAATTGGTGGTATCGATTCTGTTGTTGCATTTTTCTAAACTAACCTAATTTGACAGCGCTAAAATTATAGCTGTCTTGGTCGTTTCAGTTTATGAGAAAGGGACGGCAACATTTTTAGTGCTGTCAAATTAGGTTAGTTTAGAAATATGCAACAACAGAATCGACAGCAATGATATTAAAGACATTGATAAAGTGTTTGTGGAGCTACTCGCCTGCGCTTTTGGAGTCAACAATAATCATGAATTGTTGACTCCAAGAGCGCATCATGAGTATTAATCATCATCATAGCCTGTAGAAGGTCACTGGCTCACACATAGATTTCTATAAATAACGATTCTGAGCCTTTTATCCACTACTTTCTCGTAATATCGTCAATATAAACGGGTGGAATTTACATTGAATGGTATGGTGTTACGAACTATGCGATATATTACTATTATATTTATGCAACTGCAAGATTTTTGACATAGATAGATAGATAGAAAACTCGTTATTGTACTGCACTGGAAATTAGATATTAGACATAGTTCTATGTTAAAGCATAGCTTATCATTTGAAAGCGCCTTTACAAAACAATAACTTCAGAGCAGACGTCAGATTAAAAAACAATTATCGAAGACAGACAGACGTCTACGAAGCTACGAAATATCTACAAATTCGCGTAGCGCGCATACTTCTACGAAATTACGTAGAGAAGGCTCTACGAAATAAAACGTATTGATATAATCATTGAACCGACTAGCTTCACTTCACAGCTCAGTCGGTTGTAGCTCTGCGTTCTACGCTGTAGGTCGCGGGTTCGATTACATCCATATTTTTACACCATCTTGTGCAGAATGAAGTCTTTAATGTGCTTCTCAAATTTGATTGAAATCCGTCGATAAATAACGCTACAGAAAACTTCCCCCCTAACCCCGAAATCAAAAATCACGCTCAACAAAAAAAAATTAAATAAATCAAGGAACTTGTGTGCCGATTTTCGTCGAAATCGGTTGATAAATGCGACCTGTAGGCGAGAACTGACAGACAGACGGACAGCAAGACAAAAACATTTTTAGCCAATCTCGAAATTGAGACGCTTCGCTCGCTCGGTCAATTATCCTAAAGTGTCACGTTTCCGAGATATTTGGAGTTAAAAATTGCCATATGAGAACAATGAGGAGGGTGAGTTAGAATTTTTTCCGGTTTTTTTAGCCTAAATCAAAAGTGTAAAAGAGGACAATAACGTGAAAGAATTTTTGCGATATCTCAAAAACCACCGGGCCCAAAACAGATTTTTAAAATTCAAACTTTAAATTTTTTTAGAAAATTCAGTTTTTGAGATATCACAAATGTTTGAACCCCTTTCAACTCGTTGTGTATGGATACGAAATGAAAATAAAATATAGGCACTGTTCGGACGTGTATCTGACTACCCTTTGTCCTATGGATTTGCTATCGACCTACAGCAACTGCCATGTTACAGCTAAAGACAATTTACGCCAAAATTTAAAATTTTTCTTGAATTCTATTTCTGGTAGATACCTACTAAAAAACCATAGTGGTACCTATTTGAGTAGGTTAAAAAATTACTTTCTGAGCACTCAACCAATTACCTACTATCATATTAAATTTTATGATATAATAATTGTAGTTTAGTAAAGTAGGTACCTCAACAAATACCGTCAGCAGCTTGACTAGATCATTGAACCAGTATCGTCTTACAGTGTCATCGAAAAGTCCTGTCACCAGCAGCGTAAGCGACTTCCAAATGCACCGTACATTCTTTTTAGATTCAGGATTATAATTCATAGCAACAACCTTCACAGCAGTTTTCAATGCATACATCCAGTCATTCCAGTGATCGGCCAACATGACAGTCGTTAATACCCCCCCGTCCCCCTCCAAAGGCTTTATATTAGTGCAGCGAGAAGACGAAGCTTTACAATCACTATGCCCTATCAATTCAACAAATGCTTGCAAGCATTTAGTTTTCATTCTCTCAGAAACTTTCCCAGCCCAAAAAGTAGGCTTAGTTAAATTCTTCTCCCCAAACAAAAAATGTAAGAACGGTATCAAAATCTCATCAGCATACACATCCAATTTTGGCTTAGATAGATAGATAGATAGATAGAAAACTCTTTATTGTACTGCACCGGAAATTAGATATTAGACATAGTTCTATATTAAAGCGAAGTACAATGGGCGGCCTTATCGCTATGAGCGATCTCTTCCAGGCAACCTTTGGATGGACTGGATTTTAAATGTATGATAGTGACGGTGCAAAAAACAAAGACTACATTTCACAAACTAAACCGCACAAATAGATACTAAACTAAGTAAAAAAAATAAATAGTAATATATACCTAACATAACCATAGAATAAACTCTTTTATAAGGGTGAATAGTGACTAAGTAGAAGCTTTTTGAAGACAGGTAGGGATTTGGCCTTCCTAATATCAGCAGGAAGAGCATTCCAGAGGCGAGTGGCTTGTATAGTAAAAGAATGCTTGTAAAAGGTAGAAGAATGCAAGGGAGTTTTTAATTGTAATGTTTCAGAAGAGCGTAAGTAAAAATAAAATTTAATTAATTAATTAAATTTTTAATTTTATTAGGCTTAAATTTTCTTATCAAAAGCCACCAGGTATAGAACTTCGCAGTTGCAGCATCCTCAGTTTTGGCATTGTTTAATTTCAAAGGGATTACAATCAGCTTTACTCTTTTACCCATATTGTCTGATTTTGTTTCAATGGCGAAGTTTTTGATAAGTTCATTGTAACGGTCCAGAAAGACTGTCCACGTTCCTTGGGTATCCCACAAATTATTTAGTTAATTTAATCTTAATTTAGCTAGATTCGGTCAATTTTCACCGGACGATGAAACTATCTTCAGTGAGACATACTGAATCTGTAGCAACCGTTAACTTCATAGTATAAAGAATGAATAATATTAACTGTACGAGTTTATCTAGAAAGGTTCAATATAATAGAAGGTATACATAGTTGTAGCAGTTAAATTATATCCACTAATTGTACTTAGTAATAATTCATTTACAATTTCGCAATGACATTTGCGAATTGCTCTGATAAAAATGTCAGGCGGTTTCCCTCCCAAAATAGGCTATCAGATTGATAGATCTAGGTACATTTGAGAGTTGGAAACTGAATAAATTGGTAGTAAATGCTTTAAACTATCTATGTTCAGAATCTCATAAAGGTCGGCTTCTTTATTGCGACACAGTAGGGAATTTTGATAAATACAGTATGAAAAACGTAACGTAGAATGTAGATATTTTCAAGGAGAGTAGATACAAGCTATTAGTGTCTTTAGACACCATCTTTCATTCAGAAAACGGTCTAGAACCAAAAGAAACATCCAAAAAGAACAATACTATTATAGACTATATGAACCAACTTAGGTATACATTGAGTTATATCTGGGGGTATATTTGGATGCCGGACGAATGGCACCCATCATAAAAAGTTGTTTTGATACGAAATGGTAGGCATCGTTTTGAGTCGGCGGTGATTCGGGAGGCAGCGAATTGGCAGGCAACTAAACAGACGGGGATCGCATACTAACTATGAAGTAGGCAGTGGCTTTGTGACGCACGGAAGCAAAGCTTATAAAAAGGCGTACAAATTGTAAATGGGGGTCATTAATTTTGAGAATTTCAGAGGAGTAAGAAGTAAGCTAGGTTCAAGCAGATGCTATTTTTAGTGGGCAAGAATCAGATAGTCGGACCAAAATGGACCTGGGTTCATTGCACATGTCTTGTAGCAAACTAGGATTGCTAAACCATTGTGCGGGACTGACTGACTGATATCTTGCATTTAGAAGTGAGTCAAGCAGATGCTATAGGAAGATTTCTTTACAGCTAGGAGTGATAGGGTTTAAATTCGGTGTTAATTTAAATATTTTCTTCAATTTTCCTTTGGTTAGGCAGTGACAAACCCTGGTAAGTACCAAGGAATTCAAGGTAAGTCTTTGAATTATAACTGTGTGTTTGTTTCAGGATCTTTAGAATAGAAAATTAATGTACATGCTTGCTCGATACATATTCTGGGCAAACATCTAGTTCAAGCAGCAAGTACAAAAATGGCAGAGGAATTCTAGGATAATTGTAATCTTGTTCGATTCAAGTTATATTATCCGATAAATAATCTTTCACTTAAAGATGAAACCTGCGTTTACAGCACTATTTTAGTGAGTTAGATTTTAGATGGTCTTTCTCCTTAGGATCACAGCAAGCAGGATCTTGTAGGGAATAAAACTTCCTGAAGATCTGGAGTAAGAAGGAAGAGATCTGGAGGGAGGGGTTTACAGAGTTAGGTTTCCCTAGGTTCTAGCATTTGTTCCAGATGAAGATTCAACGTGGATTAATTCGAGGAATTTTATATTTTCAAATACCTGCATTTTACAGAATCTTGATTGTGTATATGTGTACCTAATTGGTTAAATGAAATATTGTGTTTTATGTTTTTCCTGATGTGTGTGTACCTCTTTATTTGATTTACCTGAGATATTGTGTGTTATATTTAGTGTTTCTTATTACTTGTTTTATATTTCATAGTATGAGCATTCAATTAATATTGCGTTCAACAATGGAAGTAAGGAGAATTATTGTAGTTATATATTTACATACTACACTTGTCTTTACATACTTACTACCTTGATAGTATAGTTATTTTCATAGAAGTTTATTTTAATGCCTTAATTACATATTCTTACTTATTTTGCTTACTTTTACATACACTAGTAGATAGGATCAATACTTAGTTACGACTACTTTTACGTACTTACCCTCATAATACATACCTGCTTATAAGACGAGCTATAGTTAGATAAGTACATACTACATTGTAGAACAGCGTCTTATCTCCTATGTGTTAAGCGATAGCGACTTTGAATATTTGACAAACTCGAATTTTAGAATCATCTGCGACTTTTAAGCTTTAGACTTTAAACCTTTTAACCTTTAAGGCCTTAGGATTTTAAACCCTAGTTTGAATTTCAGACTTTGAACCTTATGATTTTAGAAACTTAAGCTTTTACAACTTAACCTAACTTTACCTTATTTTACCTTCGGTTATTAAGTCTGGATTAGAACAGATGCATACACTACAATAGGTAGTCTTACCTACCATATCAGATTAATTTTATCAAATTACTTTTATTGTTCAACGTTGAATTAAATCATAGTGAAGTCACTTATTATTCTTGTGGTAATATTTATTGTGCCATTGAGACAGCTTGAGTAGCTCTCTCTTATATCTTTCAAATTCAGTAAAGTATTTATTAAAATTAAAAGGAACCCTTATTCCTACTTGTCTTGTAGTCTTGCATTGACTATTTGTTTTATAGTGACATTTAACTTCAACCTTTTGTCTTTTACTGACCTGTCTGATTGGTTTCCTCAAACTATGTGCTTGAAGGAGAAGCTATAAGGAAAAGTCATTCTCAAATGTTTTAAGGTCTGTACAGATACTATTTATCTTACTCTAGAGCGCGTGTCTCGTGGTTATTCTGAACTTATGGAAAAGGGATGATAACTACCTACAAAGAGTCTATGATCTATTCTATCTAGTCCGATACCTATTAATTTACATGAAGTATATGTGGTCAAGCTAGACACTTCCGTTGTCGAAGTACCCTAGGCCGATTCTAGCTAGGGTTACTTTATATAGCTATGTGACTGACCTTATCTACTTCTATTGCTTTTATCTTGGCTTTGTCGTAGCTATCTAGAAAGACTGGTTTGAGTGAACCATGAACTAGGAAAGTTACTTAGATTTAGATTCAGATGTTAGAAGTGGTTCTCTAACAGGCTGCCTTTTAACTGCAGCATAAAATTGCATGGATCTATTTTGGCTTTGAGTAACTAAAGTTATTTAAAGATAATTTAGTTTCATGATCTTTGTTAATCCATAGTAGCACTGATGTTGGATTCAGTTTAGTGAAATAGTAAAAATAGATTTTACTCATTCCCCTATTCTTAATCACACATCCGCTAAAGTCTAGTGTACTGTGAAGAGGGGATTTATTACGAATACATGTGAATAATATGTATTCGTAGTCTGGTGTCGAAAATCACTAGATGGCGCGGATGGAGGAGCGTCACTCTAATGTAAATACATACTATTGTAAATACATTAGCTTCCTAGTACACAATTTAACATCATTCTAGTAATAAAGTTATAATAAACTTATATTCTGAGACTTTAGAATCATTCTATATATTTAATATTAATTTTTTTTAAGTAGTTTTCTACTGAAGGAAATATAGCTTTTCCTAATTACGTGTATTTCAGCAAAGCCAAATATTTTATAATTCCGAACATATATTTCTTCCTAAAGCTAGTACTTGATAAAACAATGAGGTTTAGGTCTTCCATTCTATATAAGATTCATGAAAGGATCTCATTGATAATGAGTCGTACCTACTTAAGATAACTTCTGTTGCCTCTAATTATCTAGGATTTACATTAATATGTATCTTTTAATTAACTTATTATATTTTATTGATATCAGGTTACAATAGTAGGAATAACCCTCGCGATTAACTAAACTTCTACCCACGGTTTACTCTTATTAGCAACGATTAGATAGATAATAAAGATTAGTGTAGATAGGAAAACGTTACTTTCATATTAGGTAGATTCATAGGTTAACTAAACGAGATCTCATCATAATTCCCTTAAAGTATCTGAGTTCCTATCGGTTCATAATAGTAGGCGTCCTAATCACAACCACTATACGATCACAAGGCCATTAGAATAAGTTAGTTATTAAGTTAGTTATAAGTCTTAAGATTAAAGTAAAGCAACGTAGTTAAAAATTAGTTTAAATTCCTTAGGTTAAATTGATGTAGGTTCATCACTCTCTTAGGTTAATATTAATATCTATATCTCTTTTAGGCTTTTAGTTATTCTCTCTTTTAGTAGTTAGTAAGTTATTTCAGTTAGATAAAATAAAAATTACGTAGCTAGGGGGGGGAGTGTTACAATTTACTAATAAGTTACTGACTACCTACTAAGTGAGAGATAATAGAGATATTAACTAAAATTAGGTTAGAAAGGGGGGGGAGCGTTACGATTAGGTGCCGCGTGACCAGGATATCGATTTTAGGTTATTTACAGTAGCTTAAATCATTTTTATATTCAAATCATATCTTATATCTATTAAATTCATATTTTATTTCCATTAAATTCATGTTTCATTTAATTTGTTGCTTACTTTAATCTTGTATAGTGCGATTTTTTCGCACAATTTGTTGCCGTAATAAAGGATGGGGTCTTGTGTTGAGATTTCTGAATTTTATTTAGATTATAACTGTTTATTAGGTAAATCGGTTAATTTTAGTTCATTCTGTTTAGAAGTTTTATCCTAGATTTTATTCGTTTAAATTAGACGAAACTAATACGTATAGGTAGTGAATAGGTAATGTAAAGGAATTAATTGAGTTTCATATTATTGCGTTGGTGAGGTAAGATTAAGTGACATCCATATTTGTAAATGCGTGGGGTCGTAAATAGATAATGTAGGATTTACAAATAGTTATTTATAGTTTTATACTTTTATGAGCGGGGGGTCGTAAATAAATGACTTAGAATTTCAAAATAATTATTTATAGATTCGAGATTTCAAGAGTTAGAGAAAGGTCGTAAGTAAATAAATTATATTTACAGATTAGTTACTTTTAGGTTCATTTATTATATTAGCGTGGGATAACCATTGACTGATTGAGCTTAACTCTATTTAATTTAAATAAGTAGTTTTACTAAAATATTAGTTGAGAAATTAATAATAGGTAAACTAATAGGTAACAAGATAAAATTTTAGTAATATAATTAATAGTAGGTAATTTAGGTTATAAGTATTCAACTCTCATAGAGGAATAAGTCTAGCATAAAAATAGGGGTAGTTCTGAGATACCTATTGTCTGAGAACTAATACTTGACTGGTTTATTGAATGTCTATGTCTTTGGAGATTACTAGTAGGTAGAATCATTATTTAGTGACGGCTACTTCTATGTTTACTTATCCTCGTGCTAGATAGATAGATAGATTAAAAACTCTTTATTGTACACCATTTTTACAGTACTACTTAGTGGACTATAGTTAGATAATTACATATCACATTTGGGCTTGTTCTTACTTACCTACTACTCTGATAGTGCAGCTACTTACCTTTTAGAAGTTTGCTTTAGTATACCTTATATCTATACTTAGTAACAGTTATTTTTACTTTCATTTATTTTCTATTACATTCTTACTTACAAAGTGAGCTATAGGTAGATAACAACTTACTACACCGGAGTTTACATACTTACAACATTAATCGTTCAGTTGCGTCAGTTACTTACCTTCTTGATACTAAGCAATTATGATCTAGATATAAAGGTTATTTACATTAGACTTACTTAAACATAGAGAAGTTTATTTTACTACTACGTTTATTTATTCATGTTTACTTTAGGATTTTAGAATCTTTGAATTTTAAACCTTAGATATTGAACTTTTATCTTTATCTTTAACTATTAACTATTAATTTTTACTTTGAACTTTAAATTTTAAAATTTTAACTTTTAATTTTAACTTTAAATTTTAACTTTGAATTTTAACTTTAAATTTTAACTTTGAATTTTAACTTTGAGTTTTAACTTTGAATTTTAACTTTGAACTTCAACTTTAAATTTTAACATTAAGTTTTAACTTTGAATTTTAACTTTGAATTTTAACTTTGAATTTTAACTTTGAAATTTACCTTTGAATTTTAACTTTGCATTTTAACTTAGAATTTTAACTTTAAATTTTAACTTTGAATTTTAACTTTGAATTTTAACTTTGAATTTTAACTTTGAATTTTAACTTTGAGTTTTAACTTTGAATTTTAACTTTAAATTTTAACTTTGAATTTTGACTTTGAATTTTGACTTTGAACTTCAACTTTAAATTCTGACTTTGAATTTTAACTTTGAATTTTAACTTTGCTTTTTAACTTTGAACTTTAAATTTTAAAATTTTAACTTTTAATTTTAACATTAAATTTTAACTTTAAATTTTAACTTTTAATTTTAACTTTAAAGTTTAACTTTGAATTTTAACTTTGAATTTTAACTTTGAATTTTAACCTTAAGTTTTAACTTTGAATTTTAACTTTGAATTTTAACTTTGAAATTTACCTTTGAATTTTAACTTTGCATTTTAACTTTGAATTTTAACTTTAAATTTTAACTTTGAGTTTTAACTTTGAATTTTAACTTTGAATTTTAACTTTGAGTTTTGACTTTGAATATTAAATTTTGAATTTTATTTTAGATTTTAACTTTGAATATTAACTTTAAATTTTAACTTTGAGTTTTAACTTAGAATTTTAACTTTAAATTTTAACTTTGAATTTTAACTTTGAATTTTAACGTTGAATTTTAACTTTGAGTTTTAACTTTGAATTTTAACTTTGAATCTTAACTTTGAATTTTAACTTTGAGTTTTAACTTTGAATTTTAACTTTAAGTTTGACTTTGAATTTTAACTTTGAACTTCAACTTTAAATTCTGACTTTGAATTTTGACTTTGAATTTTAACTTTGAACTTTAACTTTAAACTATAACTTTGAACTTTTTGGATTAGGAGTTCTTATCTTAGGCAGAGGCGTGTGTGACTTTTCATGTAATTAGCATTCTCTAAAGATAGTCTTTTATATATACTTAAGTTGATACGTTGTCTATGTAAATGGGGTTGTAAAAGGAAAGACAGTCATAATTATTCGAGACTAAGTTTAGTTCTTTACGTAGCTAGGGTCAGATAGACTGTATGTACATTGGAAGCATTTAGATAAAATTGTCCACAATTTTTCACCTTGGGTTATACCTAATATGCGTAAAAATAAGATTTAGTTTTCACCCACTCTAGCTAAGTTACAGCTATCTATCTAGGTTATGAAACGTTGCCTGTAATATATAAATAAGTAAATGTCACATTTTTGATGGTTTAGTTTCTTGATAATTAAAATTAATAAACATAAAGCATAATAAATAACATAATCATTGGATCGGATTTAAATTTATTATCTTACTTTAGCTAATAGGTATTGAACTACTCGTATCTACCAATAATCAAAACTAAATAGTTATAAAACCATAAACATAATATTAGAGTCTAATTAAAGCAAAAAAAAAAAAAAAAAAAAAAAAACACATCATTAGAAAAGTATCTTATATCAATATTTATTGTCAATAAAAAAAAAAACCAAACTTCTAAATTTAAATAATCAATAAATCACACCGTGAGCATCTGAAAAAAAAAAAGAAATATGTTATAATTATATTACTACTAATTAATAAAACACAAAAGGACACGAATAAAATCGTTGAGTAATTGTGAGTACCAAACAAATAATTATAAGGAAAGGAATGATTGTATTTAGCAAAAAATAAACAAATAAATTACAAGTGTTGAACTATTAAAATGAGTATCTTAATAATGTCTAGCATATTTAGTTGAATAATATACATTAAGGAAGCTAGTCAAAGACTTAAAACATAATACAAATGGGTTAGGAGGGAAATTTCCAAAGAATGCTTGACCAATATATAGTACTAGTTTTTCATATTATAAAAAGGGGGTATGCTAAGGGTTATGATGACGTAATGGATTGAACTTGCTTTCACGGTGGACCAGGTCACAGACCGACAGTATTGTCGTCCGATCAATGGTGACCTATGGTGAAGGTTGAGTTTACTACTATAATACTTTTGCGTTTCGTTGTTTATCGAAACACGGCAAAGTAAAGGAAGTAATTGAAGCAATCTGCATTTCTTGGAAACTAAAGAAGGAACTATTATTAAATACTAAACTGTTAATTTAATTAATACTTACTTATAATTATAGCGAAATGGAATCAACCTCAGAACTCAGAAGTGAGCAGCAACCTGAAACCAAAGAGATAATGTTCCTTGTTAAAAGGGGAATATATTGCGAAATCGTTAGATAGATTATTATTTTTTTTATGAAAAGAAAAAAAAAGAGGGCAAATTCTGTTGAAAGTTAAAAATAAGGAAAAAAAAATAGAAACTCACTAGTTTCGGGAGAAATCCGGAAATAAGTCCACGTTGTCATTGAAGAACTCCAACGAGAAGAAATCAGCATCGGAAGAAGCGGTGATAGTAGTCTAAAAAAAAAAAAAAAAAATATATATATACAGCGTGTAGCTACAATGGCGACATTAAATTAACCAGCGTATCCGGTTTCGCGTTTTCAGAATATAGACATATTTTTTATTTCATTAAACATAAGATTTATCGAAATAAATCAATTTTCTTAAATAACACCTCGGAGCAACCTGTATGTAAGAGCAGAGGTCATCTGTCGGGTTCACGGGTCATAACCGCGTATGAAGAGCAAGAAAGTATTGTTAGAAGTAGACACCCGAAATTGCGACGCGTTGTGCATGAAAGGGATAGCTAACTATTGAAGAGCGCCGCCCGCGCCGCCCGCTCGACCGACTCGTCCTGCCTAGCCAGTAGCCAGTGATACGCGGGCCGGTGTCCTTGACACACTTTATTTTAATAATTTTGCTAATTATCTACCTATTCTAAATGTTTCGCGAAAAAGACGCTTGGTTTTGTTAGTTTAGCTTTTCTATTCTAAGTACCCAATCAGGTCTACGTAGGTGCAGCGATAAAGACGCTTTGATTTATTATTTGTTTATCTGTCTACCTTTGCGACTAGGGAGCGGGTAAATTAAATGTTTGGTGCTCAGTGGATACTGGATAGGACGACACGACACGGAGCTCTTAGGTGGCCCAATGTCACCTGACCTCAAGCCCCTCGATTTTTTTATGGGGCTTTGTGAAAGACGACGTTCATGCTAAAATAAAATAAAATGTATTATCAAAAGTGAGGGCAAATATTCAGCGCCGCCGGTTACATCTTTGTGTCCGACGTGGTGGCGGCGGCGCGGCGCGGCGGCTACATTGAGAACTTGAAGATTTAATAAGTGTAAGGCGCTAGGTGCATAGGTCACAATAAAATTAATAGTAAAGTGAACAAGGTGAAGTGAAATTATTTGATTTCTTTGAATTCCTTGTGTCGCTTGATTTCCCCGCCCCGCGCTCCGCCCCGCGCCCCGCCGCCGCCACCGAGCCGCCCGGGCAGGCAGGCGCGGGCGCGGGCGCGGTAACACGTAGGTAAAGACACTCATAGGGTGATTAATTTTTGTTGCGTATTTTATTATTAAGTTTGTTTGAAAAATTCGAAATTTCTATTTTGGACTATAAATATTTTTTTATTTTTTTTATGAATACTTATAAGTAGCTCTACCCGTGTGTTCATTTAATGTCGCCATTGTAGCTACACGCTGTATATATATCTTAATTATTGTCTTTGTGTGAAAACTTAATATATATAGCATATTACAATATTAGGACATTAGAATGTTAGTATCTTGGTACATTAGAATATCCATACATTAGAACATTTTTACTTTAGGACGATAGGACTTAGACTTCAGTTCACATGTTTGAAGTTAAATCTATAACTAGATACATTACAATCTTTGTAATTTTAGGGATTCAGAATTTCATTTTCTTATTACTTTATCCAATATTGAAATTTACCAATACTACAAAAGATTACTTACAATAGTTGTAGATGTCCTCATTGGTTCTATAACCAGAGGTTGAAGTGGTGAGGATGCTACCGTTGAGGGCATTGGATTAGGCTCGGATGTAGCCACAATAACGGGTCCAGCGGCATTCTTTTGCTAAAAAAAAAAAAGGGGAATGTATTTAATTTATGTTAAATGATACAGATGTAAGGTTCATTAGGTATATAGGTAAACAAACACTATGCGATGCGGTAAGTAGGTAGGTAGGTAAGTATAAAATGTAGTAAGTAACAATAAACACTCTAACATAATAAATTATGACTATGCTTGAATCTGTGTAATTAGAAGCACTTCGGAAGA
This sequence comes from Gandaritis pyraliata, assembly GCA_947859175.1. Lineage (NCBI taxonomy): Eukaryota > Metazoa > Arthropoda > Insecta > Lepidoptera > Geometridae > Gandaritis > Gandaritis pyraliata. Next base: position 1,996,567 of record OX401880.1, on the reverse strand, counting down.
CTTACGTACTAGGTCCTGGTATAAGCTGTTACGCAAAATATTGAATTTATATCAATAGAAATAAGAACTTACCTTTCTTGGTTTCAAAGATTGTCGGTAACGCTTAAGCATTAATCTCAACTCTTCAATGGTTAATGCAGGAGGGCGCGAAGAATTGATATCATCCAGGAGACGGAGGATTTTTGCCGTTTTATGGGAATAGTATTGCGGGTGATTGACGTCCCATAATACTGGATATTTTCCCACCTTGTTTAAAAAAACACTATAATACGACATTTTTATTTTATTTTAAATCAAGAGTAGTGAATGTTACACAAGCTAGCACACGAGTGCACGAATGAATTTTTTTTTATATCTACCCTCATTATGTATACTTACTCGAATTTTCTTGTTCATCATGTCTTGGTGACTAATAGCAAGAATGTTATAATATGTAGGTTCTATGTAGGGAGATTTTGAATAAGAATCTCGGGGTTTCATACTATTAGGATTGCGTACTAAAGATTTCAATTTATATGAAATATGATTCAAATTTTGATCTCTGTTTCGTACATAGTTCTGTTTTCAAGGACACAAGTATAGTTCGAAAAATTACCAGGTTGATCAATCATGTAATCAAGGGAAATGGAACCTTCAATTTGCTTAAATTTTTTAGTTCTATTCTTTAACCAATAATTTTGTATAATATGGGTAATGATCAAATCTATACAAATAAGGAGGATATCATTTAGTAATTGACGTCTAAGATATAAAAAAATTTTTTTTTTGTTCCTTTACAAATTCTTCCTCTTTTGTTCATGTTTTGCCTTTTGAATTGGGGTTTCAGGAATTTAACTTGTAACTAAATCATAAAAATATCTAAATGAATATAAACAAATATGGTACCGATTTCTTAACAGTCTTACTTCTAAACGATCTGTTGATTTTGCGGGTATAATGAATGACTACGGATGTTGGAGTTCTGAAAGTTGAATGAATCTTAGTAAAATTTGGGATCGAGACATTGTGTGATGAACGAGTGAGAATTATGTTAATTTTAACTGTTTGAGGGGCTCAAGATTTCAACAGAATCTTGGAATAGGACAATATTTTTTGATTTCTAAATCTGGACAAACTTTACATTTGACAAACAATTTGTATGAAGGAGTTATTGGTGTTAGGTTAGGTCAGTTGACAATTTCATCAGTTTCGGCTGATTTCATACAAGTTCACACTATACAAGATAGGTTCTGATTAAGCACACTGCACATGCTCCGAATTGCAATTTGTTGTTATTTTGAGATCGGTTTTACGTTGGATGATTCGATCATGTTAAGTTATGGTTGCACGCCTTTGAGGATCTAATTTGGACTGTGAAGGGTGATGTATGATAAACTCAGTTACGAATTGCGAGAGTCAATAGACGGGCTAAAGAGCTAAATACATTATATCACTAGGATTGAGTCTGGATCACAACAGGCTTCCGTTACACAGTTTAACAATTGTTCTCGCTGCAATGATAATATTTCGTGGTTGTATTCATTTATAGCTATAAAACGGCATCAAACTCACATCATTTTGGGGTTTCGGTTTAAATTTTACACATCAAATAAAAAAAAAAACATTACTTATGTGATGGCTAGCATAGATCTAATCTGTGCAAGTCATTGCAAAATATTTGTCTGGAACTAGAACTCAACAAATAAAATTTGTACCAATAATGATTGTTCAAGAGAGAAAAAAATTGTGTTTTATTTTAATTAATGAAATTAATTTGGGAAAGTTTTACTCCGGTTCATAAGTTAATCACCTCGTATAACTTTGGGGTCGGCTGTAACGGTCCAGAAAGACTGTCCACGTTCCTTGGGTATCCCACAAATTATTTAGTTAATTTAATCTTAATTTAGCTAGATTCGGTCAATTTTCACCGGACGATGAAACTATCTTCAGTGAGACATACTGAATCTGTAGCAACCGTTAACTTCATAGTATAAAGAATGAATAATATTAACTGTACGAGTTTATCTAGAAAGGTTCAATATAATAGAAGGTATACATAGTTGTAGCAGTTAAATTATATCCACTAATTGTACTTAGTAATAATTCATTTACAATTTCGCAATGACATTTGCGAATTGCTCTGATAAAAATGTCAGGCGGTTTCCCTCCCAAAATAGGCTATCAGATTGATAGATCTAGGTACATTTGAGAGTTGGAAACTGAATAAATTGGTAGTAAATGCTTTAAACTATCTATGTTCAGAATCTCATAAAGGTCGGCTTCTTTATTGCGACACAGTAGGGAATTTTGATAAATACAGTATGAAAAACGTAACGTAGAATGTAGATATTTTCAAGGAGAGTAGATACAAGCTATTAGTGTCTTTAGACACCATCTTTCATTCAGAAAACGGTCTAGAACCAAAAGAAACATCCAAAAAGAACAATACTATTATAGACTATATGAACCAACTTAGGTATACATTGAGTTATATCTGGGGGTATATTTGGATGCCGGACGAATGGCACCCATCATAAAAAGTTGTTTTGATACGAAATGGTAGGCATCGTTTTGAGTCGGCGGTGATTCGGGAGGCAGCGAATTGGCAGGCAACTAAACAGACGGGGATCGCATACTAACTATGAAGTAGGCAGTGGCTTTGTGACGCACGGAAGCAAAGCTTATAAAAAGGCGTACAAATTGTAAATGGGGGTCATTAATTTTGAGAATTTCAGAGGAGTAAGAAGTAAGCTAGGTTCAAGCAGATGCTATTTTTAGTGGGCAAGAATCAGATAGTCGGACCAAAATGGACCTGGGTTCATTGCACATGTCTTGTAGCAAACTAGGATTGCTAAACCATTGTGCGGGACTGACTGACTGATATCTTGCATTTAGAAGTGAGTCAAGCAGATGCTATAGGAAGATTTCTTTACAGCTAGGAGTGATAGGGTTTAAATTCGGTGTTAATTTAAATATTTTCTTCAATTTTCCTTTGGTTAGGCAGTGACAAACCCTGGTAAGTACCAAGGAATTCAAGGTAAGTCTTTGAATTATAACTGTGTGTTTGTTTCAGGATCTTTAGAATAGAAAATTAATGTACATGCTTGCTCGATACATATTCTGGGCAAACATCTAGTTCAAGCAGCAAGTACAAAAATGGCAGAGGAATTCTAGGATAATTGTAATCTTGTTCGATTCAAGTTATATTATCCGATAAATAATCTTTCACTTAAAGATGAAACCTGCGTTTACAGCACTATTTTAGTGAGTTAGATTTTAGATGGTCTTTCTCCTTAGGATCACAGCAAGCAGGATCTTGTAGGGAATAAAACTTCCTGAAGATCTGGAGTAAGAAGGAAGAGATCTGGAGGGAGGGGTTTACAGAGTTAGGTTTCCCTAGGTTCTAGCATTTGTTCCAGATGAAGATTCAACGTGGATTAATTCGAGGAATTTTATATTTTCAAATACCTGCATTTTACAGAATCTTGATTGTGTATATGTGTACCTAATTGGTTAAATGAAATATTGTGTTTTATGTTTTTCCTGATGTGTGTGTACCTCTTTATTTGATTTACCTGAGATATTGTGTGTTATATTTAGTGTTTCTTATTACTTGTTTTATATTTCATAGTATGAGCATTCAATTAATATTGCGTTCAACAATGGAAGTAAGGAGAATTATTGTAGTTATATATTTACATACTACACTTGTCTTTACATACTTACTACCTTGATAGTATAGTTATTTTCATAGAAGTTTATTTTAATGCCTTAATTACATATTCTTACTTATTTTGCTTACTTTTACATACACTAGTAGATAGGATCAATACTTAGTTACGACTACTTTTACGTACTTACCCTCATAATACATACCTGCTTATAAGACGAGCTATAGTTAGATAAGTACATACTACATTGTAGAACAGCGTCTTATCTCCTATGTGTTAAGCGATAGCGACTTTGAATATTTGACAAACTCGAATTTTAGAATCATCTGCGACTTTTAAGCTTTAGACTTTAAACCTTTTAACCTTTAAGGCCTTAGGATTTTAAACCCTAGTTTGAATTTCAGACTTTGAACCTTATGATTTTAGAAACTTAAGCTTTTACAACTTAACCTAACTTTACCTTATTTTACCTTCGGTTATTAAGTCTGGATTAGAACAGATGCATACACTACAATAGGTAGTCTTACCTACCATATCAGATTAATTTTATCAAATTACTTTTATTGTTCAACGTTGAATTAAATCATAGTGAAGTCACTTATTATTCTTGTGGTAATATTTATTGTGCCATTGAGACAGCTTGAGTAGCTCTCTCTTATATCTTTCAAATTCAGTAAAGTATTTATTAAAATTAAAAGGAACCCTTATTCCTACTTGTCTTGTAGTCTTGCATTGACTATTTGTTTTATAGTGACATTTAACTTCAACCTTTTGTCTTTTACTGACCTGTCTGATTGGTTTCCTCAAACTATGTGCTTGAAGGAGAAGCTATAAGGAAAAGTCATTCTCAAATGTTTTAAGGTCTGTACAGATACTATTTATCTTACTCTAGAGCGCGTGTCTCGTGGTTATTCTGAACTTATGGAAAAGGGATGATAACTACCTACAAAGAGTCTATGATCTATTCTATCTAGTCCGATACCTATTAATTTACATGAAGTATATGTGGTCAAGCTAGACACTTCCGTTGTCGAAGTACCCTAGGCCGATTCTAGCTAGGGTTACTTTATATAGCTATGTGACTGACCTTATCTACTTCTATTGCTTTTATCTTGGCTTTGTCGTAGCTATCTAGAAAGACTGGTTTGAGTGAACCATGAACTAGGAAAGTTACTTAGATTTAGATTCAGATGTTAGAAGTGGTTCTCTAACAGGCTGCCTTTTAACTGCAGCATAAAATTGCATGGATCTATTTTGGCTTTGAGTAACTAAAGTTATTTAAAGATAATTTAGTTTCATGATCTTTGTTAATCCATAGTAGCACTGATGTTGGATTCAGTTTAGTGAAATAGTAAAAATAGATTTTACTCATTCCCCTATTCTTAATCACACATCCGCTAAAGTCTAGTGTACTGTGAAGAGGGGATTTATTACGAATACATGTGAATAATATGTATTCGTAGTCTGGTGTCGAAAATCACTAGATGGCGCGGATGGAGGAGCGTCACTCTAATGTAAATACATACTATTGTAAATACATTAGCTTCCTAGTACACAATTTAACATCATTCTAGTAATAAAGTTATAATAAACTTATATTCTGAGACTTTAGAATCATTCTATATATTTAATATTAATTTTTTTTAAGTAGTTTTCTACTGAAGGAAATATAGCTTTTCCTAATTACGTGTATTTCAGCAAAGCCAAATATTTTATAATTCCGAACATATATTTCTTCCTAAAGCTAGTACTTGATAAAACAATGAGGTTTAGGTCTTCCATTCTATATAAGATTCATGAAAGGATCTCATTGATAATGAGTCGTACCTACTTAAGATAACTTCTGTTGCCTCTAATTATCTAGGATTTACATTAATATGTATCTTTTAATTAACTTATTATATTTTATTGATATCAGGTTACAATAGTAGGAATAACCCTCGCGATTAACTAAACTTCTACCCACGGTTTACTCTTATTAGCAACGATTAGATAGATAATAAAGATTAGTGTAGATAGGAAAACGTTACTTTCATATTAGGTAGATTCATAGGTTAACTAAACGAGATCTCATCATAATTCCCTTAAAGTATCTGAGTTCCTATCGGTTCATAATAGTAGGCGTCCTAATCACAACCACTATACGATCACAAGGCCATTAGAATAAGTTAGTTATTAAGTTAGTTATAAGTCTTAAGATTAAAGTAAAGCAACGTAGTTAAAAATTAGTTTAAATTCCTTAGGTTAAATTGATGTAGGTTCATCACTCTCTTAGGTTAATATTAATATCTATATCTCTTTTAGGCTTTTAGTTATTCTCTCTTTTAGTAGTTAGTAAGTTATTTCAGTTAGATAAAATAAAAATTACGTAGCTAGGGGGGGGAGTGTTACAATTTACTAATAAGTTACTGACTACCTACTAAGTGAGAGATAATAGAGATATTAACTAAAATTAGGTTAGAAAGGGGGGGGAGCGTTACATCATTCCAACATGCTAAAGCGCGGACTCTTTGTGTGGAGTCCCCCCTCTTCAAGGCAGTTTCGACCACAGGCAGCATTGAGTTGATGATGGTGTAAATTGATCCACCACTCCTTGTCACATAGTCTAGCAGCAATTTAATGATCATAATCCAAATCCTATGCCAGGTGGGTTTGCCTTTCTCCAACAAACTCAGAGTGTACATTGGAAACCTAAAAAGTTAAGGTCTGTGATGAGCAAGTCCACCCACATTTGACTTAATAATTTATAAGTTTAAAAAACTAGAAAACCGACTTCAATTCGACTACCAGCTTCATCATCAGATGATGATAATGATGATGGCAGTTCATTGGGAATGTTTTAGTGACCATAAACATCACTAAAAAGTCACAGGAAAGCAAAATACGCAATTTCGTACACGTGGATGGCATATTTTTTTCCAGTTATTTCTATTTATAAGCCAAACTACAGAACCGATTTAGATGAAAATTGAATGGGACCAACCTGAAAGTACATTTTTTCAGATAAAATAAAACAATACTTACTTGTTTTGGTCAACAACATTCTGCAAAAAGTTTTCCCATTCAGGATATTCAAAGTAATTATATTTAACCAACTCTACAGTCAACAATTCAACATAACCTAGGTATGTTTCAGCTTTTTCTACATCTTCTATTGAGATTAGTGCTTTAGCAATTGTTGGCAGAACACCAGACAACCAAAGTTGTATGCCTTGTCTCACAAATACTGACTTTTCATAGGCAGGTAAGCAATTCAACAACTGAAGAAAATCTAGAGACTGAAACCAATGAAACGTTAATTTACTAAAATTTTATAATCTTGAATATGAAAACTTCAGTTCATCAAATCTAAATACATTGAGATGAACCAAATGTTTCAAACCGCAATTATGCCTGAGATTCCTCATAACTGGTTTTCAGAGTTGATGAATACCCTCATAACTTGGAAATGGCTGCACAGATTTACACCAAACATGGCTAGCGGTAGCTTGCTTGGTGTTCCTCTTCAGGGCAGCCTCCTTGACCTCATTATGAGTGCCTAATTTAAATTACCTCAACTTTGGCATCAAGAGTAGCATTTGCAGAGAGAAACAACCCAAAAGTCTCAATTAGTGTTGGGGAGTGGTCTTTCACAAGCTTTGACAACACTTCCTGTGGATGTGACATCAACACAAGAAATGATAATTTTCGCAGATTATTTTCCACAAGTTTGCTGCAGTTATATTTCAAAAACTCCAATATAGCAAGGGCTGATGGAAAAAAGTCAACTTCAGGTAAAAATGGTTTTGCCTGAAATGGAAATCGGATTGTATTTAGTACCAACCTCAAAACAAAAATAAAAACATATAACTTTGTGTTATCTTCTTTTTAGAATAGCTGTTTTCACAAGTTTCATTTTAAAATTAAGCCACATTATGTATCATTTATTTCTGTTTTCTTGCCTTGCAGAATCCAATCAGCAATGATTTGATTGATAACACGTAGAGTGCACATTGCATGTCCATTTGGTATCGTCGGCATATTTGAAGTATTCTGTCAGCATCAGTGTAGGTAATCACTTCACAAGATCTAAGCGCTGACTTTAAACTTACAAGCAAATTGCAATGCGAATTAGTGGCATCTTCAAGAATACTCAGCAACCCTTGGAGGGTTGATTGAGCGTCTTCTGGCATTTCTGTAAAGAAATAATTGATCGAATGAGTGACGCAAATAAAGTTCTTAGTGTGAATCAACTTGGCCAAATCTGTTTTATATGTTTATTAGATAATAACTTTTGCATCACTTATCTGATCTTTATAGAATTTGGTAGGTCTACTCTTAAGTTTTACTGGTAAGATTTGGAGGTAAATCGGCCAAGGGATTGTAAAGTAACAAGGGTCAAAAAGGAAGAAAATAAGTAAAGTTGTAAGTACAAAAAAATCAAATGAGGTATGATAGGGCTTTGTAGCATAGGACATTTATTTTTCTCTAGGTATAGTGAAAACTGTAAAGTTGGGAAAGCCAGTATTACATGAGCTTCTGTTTCTTGTTGTGGGTTAGCCGAAGCATTACAGCAAAAAAGGCACAATTTTGTACATGTATAAGGAACTGCATTCCCACTGTCTTATTGAAGAAATATGTTTGACATTTCAGTCTTGTGCAAGTTGATTATATGTTTTGCGTGTATGAATTGTGTGTACAAACTGTTTATGTTTATCAACCTAGTTGGATAGCACGAAATACATGTTTTTGTAAGGATTTTGTGACACATGTTTAGCAGCAGTGGAAACGGATTCCGTTCCTTGCAGTGAAAACACTAGCCTGGCTAAATTACAACTAGTTCAATTTAAACTAAACTGGTTCAAGTTAAATTTCAACTAGTTCAGACACATATAAGCTGGAATACGGAGTCAGACACGGTGGACTTACATCGCCAAAGCTTTTTAACTTGTATATGAATGAACTGATTGTTGAACTCAGCAAAAGGCATGCAGGTTGTTCTATAGATGGGGTTATGGTTATAAAGTTGCTATACTAACTTTGACACCCTCCCCTCACCCCTCGGCACACTCTGTGAAGGGTAGTTTGGGGAAAAAATAAACATAAACTTTCATCATTTGCCATACAGCATAATAATACTAAGGGCGTCTTGCACCAGAATCACTAAACGTATTTAACAGCTAAATCGATTTAAATCTGACGTATTTGTATGACTTGACAACTCGCTAAATAATATTTAAGAGTTAAACGCGTTTAGCGATTCTGGTGCAAGCCGCCCTAAGTTTCAAACAAAACGTACGGCGCGTTACAAAGTTGCTATACAAACTTTGACACCCCCTACACCCCCTCTTAGAGATAGTTTTGAAGATATTTTAACAAAACATATTTACTAAATTAATGCTGACCATGCCATGGCCATGCGAGCCAGGAAAACCAGTTATGAGGAATCTCAGGCATAATTGCGGTTTGAAACATTTGGTTCATCTCAATGTATTTAGATTTGATGAACTGAAGTTTTCATATTCAAGATTATAAAATTTTAGTAAATTAACGTTTCATTGGTTTCAGTCTCTAGATTTTCTTCAGTTGTTGAATTGCTTACCTGCCTATGAAAAGTCAGTATTTGTGAGACAAGGCATACAACTTTGGTTGTCTGGTGTTCTGCCAACAATTGCTAAAGCACTAATCTCAATAGAAGATGTAGAAAAAGCTGAAACATACCTAGGTTATGTTGAATTGTTGACTGTAGAGTTGGTTAAATATAATTACTTTGAATATCCTGAATGGGAAAACTTTTTGCAGAATGTTGTTGACCAAAACAAGTAAGTATTGTTTTATTTTATCTGAAAAAATGTACTTTCAGGTTGGTCCCATTCAATTTTCATCAAAATCGGTTCTGTAGTTTGGCTTATAAATAGAAATAACTGGAAAAAAATATGCCATCCACGTGTACGAAATTGCGTATTTGCATATTACATACAAAAAAAAACAAATATTAAAAACAAATATTAGTGCGCAATACGTAGTGAAAGACAGTTATGATGAAGTTCTGTGCGATGCAGAACGATTAATTGACAAAATGATTAAAAAAGTAAGTGTGGTTGATAGCAACATATCATATAAATAAAATATGCGTGTGTTATAGTTAAGATTAATACTAGGTGCTTGAATTTTATAATATTTGTTTTAGATCGGCCTATTTATGTCGGGTTTTCTGTTTTGGAGTATGCTAAAACCCATTTATATCAATTTCATTAAGATTTTATAAAACACAAATATGGAAAACAAGCAAAGCTTTGTTATACTGACACAGATAGTCTTTTTTATTTAATAAAAACTAATGATTTTTATGAAGATATGAAAAATAGTCTTGAATATTTTGATACAAGTAATTATTCTTTTGATAATGTTACAGTTATAGTTTTATGTTGTATTGCATAACATTTTATTATATTTTGTCATTTGAATAAAGAAATGGTATGATGATAAAAATGTCAATGTATTTTAAGCTTATATTTAAGTAAGTATTTTATTATTATGAAATAAAATGAAGTAAAAGTTATATCTTAAGTTTTTTTTAACCTTACTAAACTAAAGACCAAAACACAATACCTGTGTTTTTTGAAAAGATGGAAATAAATAACAGAACTGGTTAGTTTTTTAAATAGATAAGTAATCTTTTCAAGTTGGACCTGTTAGGTTGATGAATAAACGAAAATGAATAGATGAGCTTTTAAGTTTTTGAAACGATGATCAATTTGAATACGCTTCGTACTAAGTTTTCAAATAGATGAAAATGAATAGATAACTTTTCAGTTTTTGAAACAATAATCTATTCAAGTAAGCCTTGTTTAGTTCTTAAATAGATGATAATGAATAGATGTACTGTCAAGTTTTTGAATCGATGATCTATTCGAATACGCCTCGAGCTAAGTTTTCAAATAGATGAAAATGAATAGATAGATAACTTTTCAGTTTTTGAAACGATAATCTATTCGTGTAAGCCCCTGTTTAGTTCTTGAATAGACGATAATGAATAGATGTACTGTCAAGTTTTTGAATCGATGATCTATTTGAATATGCTTCGTACTAAGTTTTCAAATAGATGAAAATGAATAGATAACTTTTCAGTTTTTGAAACGATAATCTATTCAAGTAAGCCCTGTTTAGTTCTTGAATAGACGATAATGAATAGATGTGCTGTCAAGTTTTTGAATCGATGATCTATTCGAATACGCTTCATGCTAAGTTTTCAAATCGAAGAAAATGAATAGATGAATAGATCGAATAGTGTATACTTGGGATTTTCTGGATCTTATTTGATCCAGAAAACCCAATTATACACTACTTGTAACATTTAAATCGGTCAGTATGGGAACGTTTGAAACTATAAGACATACAAAGATCTGTTCTTAGGAACCATGTCATCGATTTTAGTAACAAGTATACATTTTTAAAAAACTTTGTCAATCAAATAGGAAATATCTAAAATCAAGTTTAAAAAAATATTGTCTCCAAACAAGACTCCATAAAATCTTGTCAAATGAGGATAAGTTATACATACGCCCTATGACTACATTTAACAAATATCATCTAAATTCAGATACAGTTCTGTTCTCAGCTTCATCTAAAAGAAGAAAAAATCAACGGTGAAGCATTGAAGCTGTGAATGATTGATTTTACCTAAAGTTGCTATACTAACTTTGACACCCTCCCCTCACCCCTCGGCACACTCTGTGAAGAGTAGTTTGGGGAAAAAATAAACTTAAACTTTCATCATTTGCCATACAGCATAATAATACTAAGGGCGTCTTGCACCAGAATCACTAAACGTATTTAACAGCTAAATCGATTTAAATCTGACGTATTTGTATGACTTGACAACTCGCTAAATAATATTTAAGAGTTAAACGCGTTTAGCGATTCTGGTGCAAGCCGCCCTAAGTTTCAAACAAAACGTACGGCGCGTTACAAAGTTGCTATACAAACTTTGACACCCCCTACACCCCCTCTTAGAGATAGTTTTGAAGATATTTTAACAAAACATATTTACTAAATTAATGCTGACCATGCCATGGCCATGCGAGCCAGGAAAACCAGTTATGAGGAATCTCAGGCATAATTGCGGTTTGAAACATTTGGTTCTCTCAATGTATTTAGATTTGATGAACTGAAGTTTTCATATTCAAGATTATAAAATTTTAGTAAATTAACGTTTCATTGGTTTCAGTCTCTAGATTTTCTTCAGTTGTTGAATTGCTTACCTGCCTATGAAAAGTCAGTATTTGTGAGACAAGGCATACAACTTTGGTTGTCTGGTGTTCTGCCAACAATTGCTAAAGCACTAATCTCAATAGAAGATGTAGAAAAAGCTGAAACATACCTAGGTTATGTTGAATTGTTGACTGTAGAGTTGGTTAAATATAATTACTTTGAATATCCTGAATGGGAAAACTTTTTGCAGAATGTTGTTGACCAAAACAAGTAAGTATTGTTTTATTTTATCTGAAAAAATGTACTTTCAGGTTGGTCCCATTCAATTTTCATCAAAATCGGTTCTGTAGTTTGGCTTATAAATAGAAATAACTGGAAAAAAATATGCCATCCACGTGTACGAAATTGCGTATTTTGCTTTCCTGTGACTTTTTAGTGATGTTTATGGTCACTAAAACATTCCCAATGAACTGCCATCATCATTATCATCATCTGATGATGAAGCTGGTAGTCGAATTGAAGTCGGTTTTCTAGTTTTTTAAACTTATAAATTATTAAGTCAAATGTGGGTGGACTTGCTCATCACAGACCTTAACTTTTTAGGTTTCCAATGTACACTCTGAGTTTGTTGGAGAAAGGCAAACCCACCTGGCATAGGATTTGGATTATGATCATTAAATTGCTGCTAGACTATGTGACAAGGAGTGGTGGATCAATTTACACCATCATCAACTCAATGCTGCCTGTGGTCGAAACTGCTTTGAAGAGGGGGGACTCCACACAAAGAGTCCGCGCTTTAGCATGTTGGAATGAACTTATCAAAAACTTCGCCATTGAAACAAAATCAGACAATATGGGTAAAAGAGTAAAGCTGATTGTAAGTAATCCCTTTGAAATTAAACAATGCCAAAACTGAGGATGCTGCGACTGCGAAGTTCTATACCTGGTGGCTTTTGATAAGAAAATTTAAGCCAAAATTGGATGTGTATGCTGATGAGATTTTGATACCGTTCTTACATTTTTTGTTTGGGGAGAAGAATTTAACTAAGCCTACTTTTTGGGCTGGGGAAGTTTCTGAGAGAATGAAAACTAAATGCTTGCAAGCATTTGTTGAATTGATAGGGCATAGTGATTGTAAAGCTTCGTCTTCTCGCTGCACTAATATAAAGCCTTTGGAGGGGGACGGGGGGGTATTAACGACTGTCATGTTGGCCGATCACTGGAATGACTGGATGTATGCATTGAAAACTGCTGTGAAGGTTGTTGCTATGAATTATAATCCTGAATCTAAAAAGAATGTACGGTGCATTTGGAAGTCGCTTACGCTGCTGGTGACAGGACTTTTCGATGACACTGTAAGAAGATACTGGTTCAATGATCTAGTCAAGCTGCTGACGGTATTTGTTGAGGTACCTACTTTACTAAACTACAATTATTATATCATAAAATTTAATATGATAGTAGGTAATTGGTTGAGTGCTCAGAAAGTAATTTTTTAACCTACTCAAATAGGTACCACTATGGTTTTTTAGTAGGTATCTACCAGAAATAGAATTCAAGAAAATTTTAAAATTTTGGCGTAAATTGTCTTTAGCTGTAACATGGCAGTTGCTGTAGGTCGATAGCAAATCCATAGGACAAAGGGTAGTCAGATACACGTCCGAACAGTGCCCATGAGTATCTGAGTAGGATTGATAAGATAAGATAAGATAAGATAAGATAATTATTTATTTGACCTCAGCAAATATACAGATAACTTAAGTAACTTATTATAAGAGCAGGTAAGTTAGTCAAACGTAGAGCTAGCGTAGAATTTTCGTAGAGCTGGCGTAGCACTATGGTAGGGCCACTGTAGAGCTAGCGTAGAATTTTCGTAGAGCTGGCGTAGCACTATGGTAGAGCATTTAGAGCATTAAAAAACGAGTCATGTTTCAAGCTAAATGTTAGTAAAAATATAATTAATAAAATGAATAAAAGTATGTATCAACAATAAATATGTTTTTCACTTGTCTACTACTTTATAAAAAGTTTAATTATTACAGATTTTAGCTTTTTCGTCGTATACAGATAATATGGAAACACTGAGCGGAAGCTTGACGAGACCAAGCTTCTCAAAAAATCCGCTCAGTGTTTCCATACCAAATGCTGTGTGCTGAATGTATTGCACACTGTAAACTCGTACTCGCCCCTCTGTACGTGCGTTCACGAAGTGCAGTGTTGCTTGCAACAGCTATGAAACTATTTCCCAAGCTTTGGAAATCCTTTGTAAAATGCTGCTTCCTACCAAAGTATCTATTAGGCATGTTACTTACCTACCTAAGTAGATAACGAAATAGATATTGTTATCTTTATTAGGATTAAAGAAAGCCTTTTGTCTATAATGATGTAAATAAAACATAATTGATATTACATTTACTATAGGTATTTATTGACGCTGTTGGATATTACAGTTGGTAAAATAATAAAGTGGACTGTATAAACAGGGCTAGTTCTTTCATTTTAACATTATAAGGCGCGTGCTTATTGTTTGCGTGAATTTTGGTGAATGTGTTTGGCGCAGGTCCACGCTGATGTCGTCCTTTCGTTTTCCGTCGCCTTGTCCGCGCTCCCCGGTTAGTGTGTTCGCTGTCCAGCCGCTGCGGCGGCGAGCTCGGCTTTGCGATGCGATGCTTTTGTCTCCACCACAACTATAAACAACTAAATATTTCATGGACCTGTTACACATATTACAGCTATACACCACTATACTAATATTTCTGGACTCGTTTGATAAAATCTGAGGTCCAATGAATATATTCAAAATCGTAAATAAAAGTCGATATAGAGTTTTTTTAGAGGTATAGCTGATTTTATTGACCGAGCGAGCGAAGCGTCTCAGTTTCGACATTGACCAAAAATGCTTTTGTCTGGCTGTCTGTCTGTCTGTCAGTAATCGCCTACAGGTCGCATTTATCAAACGATTTGGAGGAAAATTGGCACACATGTTCATTGATTTATTAAAAAAATTTTGTCGACCGCAATTTTTGATTGGGGGGAAAATAGGGGAGAAAAGGGGTAAAGTTTGCTGTAGCGTTGTTTATCGACGGATTTCAATCAAATTTGAGAAGCACACTAAAGATTTTATTCTACACAAGATTGTGTAAAAATATTTTCAAAAAGGGGGAAATAGAAGGGGGAAAAGAGGGGAAATTAATTTTTAATTTTTATCTAAAATTTACTTCTTTTAATATCATTGAAACTACACAGTCCTCTCTGCTTTTACGAGACAAATCCGTAGACACCAGATTCGACCTCATAGGGATCAAGGGAACGCGAGTAATCGCTAAAACATATACCTCTATTTTGCTAGTCTACATAGGTAGGGCCTATTGGAACATTCCAGCTCCTGAAATTCGATTTAGCCAGGGGAAAGAGGAAAGTGTCGGTTATTGTTTTGTGGTTATAAAGGCTTGCGAGGTCTATGTTCTCATAGGACAACAAAATAATAGAGTGGACTGAATGAAAAGGGCTAGTTCTTTCATTTGAACATTATAAGGCGCGTACTTATTGGTTGCGTGAAATTTGGTGAATGTGTTCGGCGCGGGTCCGCGCTGATGTACGTAATTTATATTAATATATTTAAGTAATAATATTAACCCCCATCGCAAAACGACGGGGTGTTATAAGTTTGACGTGTCTGTGTGTGTGTGTGTGTGTGTGTTTGTGTTTATATGTGTGGGTGTGTGTATGTGGGTGGGTGTGTGTGTGGCTGAGGCAACGTAGGTGCTGAACGAATGAACTACAGAACAGACTTTTCTCTGTTCTGTGGGATGAACCGATTTTGATTTTGTTTTTTTGTTTGAAAGGTGAATTAGTCGGGAGTGTGTTGTTTGATGAAAATCGGTCAAAGATTCGGGGGTTTTTTAAATTTTTAATTTAATTACTTGTTAGAAAGTCGGTTAAATAGAAAATCTAGACCAAGTTATATCTGGATTATATTATACCTTGTCCAAAACAAATTGTTAGACTGACAACATTGTAAAAATCACGGGAAATTGCAACAATCTGTAAGAATATAAAATTCTTTGTTGCGAGTGGCAAGAGCCAGGTTTCACGCGAGATAAACTCATATAAAATCGTTAAGTCCCTCATTTATCTTCAGAGGGCCCTTACCTCTGTCGAAATGAGTTCCCTCTCGCTAAATAAACATTTCAGGCCCCCCCGGCCCGACCCGATCGAGAGTGATACCTTTTACTTGAAAGAAATAAAGATTTTCGAGGTAAATCAGAGAATATCTACTTATTTAGAAGTGTAGGGTTAAGAATACTTTCAAGCAAGTTGCTTTATTTTCGTATTCGTTTTGCAAATCCGCTTTTTGGGGTAAATTCTTTGTTTCAGAGCTTTACAATCCCAAAATAATCAAGACCAGACATAAAGTATAGCGATCTTTCAGTAATCATCATCAGCATTAGGTACATTTTTAGGTACTGCCTGAGTGAGCACATCCTCTGAGGACGTGCCATACAACGAGACATAAAGGAGTTTTCTCATGTGCCTGTAATTACGCCGGAATCTATACCCTTAGTAAGTAAGCAACACTGTTTGGCGGCAGAAATAAGAAAAGTGGTAGTTCTATAATATTCTCCGGACGAAATACTCATCAAAGAGCTACTAAAATCTATGCTACTAAAAATGCTGTAATAATTTGAGTAATAAGTAGTAACTTAATAACTAAATTAGATAAGTATGTATAGTAGGATATTTGATATTTTGTTTTAGTTTATTAGGTTTAAAATTTTGCACACCGCCGTTCTATATTTTTTTCATCATTCCTGTCCATTCAAAGGTTGTCTGGAAGAGATCGCTTTTAGCGATAAGGCCGTCCATTGTACTCAATAATATTCATTACACGTCATTTATGTGTGGGGTACAGTTTGTATATAAGCTATATATAAAAATGTATAATTATACCTATGAACTTTATAGTATTTGGTTTGGTCTTTAGAACTATGTCTAATATCTAATTTCCGGTGCAGTACAATAAAGAGTTTTCTATCTATCTATCTATGCCAAAATTGGATGTGTATGCTGATGAGATTTTGATACCGTTCTTACATTTTTTGTTTGGGGAGAAGAATTTAACTAAGCCTACTTTTTGGGCTGGGGAAGTTTCTGAGAGAATGAAAACTAAATGCTTGCAAGCATTTGTTGAATTGATAGGGCATAATGATTGTAAAGCTTCGTCTTCTCGCTGCACTAATATAAAGCCTTTGGAGGGGGACGGGGGGGTATTAACGACTGTCATGTTGGCCGATCACTGGAATGACTGGATGTATGCATTGAAAACTGCTGTGAAGGTTGTTGCTATGAATTATAATCCTGAATCTAAAAAGAATGTACGGTGCATTTGGAAGTCGCTTACGCTGCTGGTGACAGGACTTTTCGATGACACTGTAAGACGATACTGGTTCAATGATCTAGTCAAGCTGCTGACGGTATTTGTTGAGGTACCTACTTTACTAAACTACAATTATTATATCATAAAATTTAATATGATAGTAGGTAATTGGTTGAGTGCTCAGAAAGTAATTTTTTAACCTACTCAAATAGGTACCACTATGGTTTTTTAGTAGGTATCTACCAGAAATAGAATTCAAGAAAAATTTTAAATTTTGGCGTAAATTGTCTTTAGCTGTAACATGGCAGTTGCTGTAGGTCGATAGCAAATCCATAGGACAAAGGGTAGTCAGATACACGTCCGAACAGTGCCCATATTTTATTTTCATTTCGTATCCATACACAACGAGTTGAAAGGGGTTCAAACATTTGTGATATCTCAAAAACTGAATTTTCTAAAAAAATTTAAAGTTTGAATTTTAAAAATCTGTTTTGGGCCCGGTGGTTTTTGAGATATCGCAAAAATTCTTTCACGTTATTGTCCTCTTTTACACTTTTGATTTAGGCTAAAAAAACCGGAAAAAATTCTAACTCACCCTCCTCATTGTTCTCATATGGCAATTTTTAACTCCAAATATCTCGGAAACGTGACACTTTAGGATAATTGACCGAGCGAGCGAAGCGTCTCAATTTCGAGATTGGCTAAAAATGTTTTTGTCTTGCTGTCCGTCTGTCTGTCAGTTCTCGCCTACAGGTCGCATTTATCAACCGATTTCGACGATAATTTATAAGTTAAAAAACTGGAAAAACCGACTTCAATTCGACTACCAGCTTCATCATCAGATGATGATGATGATGACAGTTCATTGGGAATGTTCTAGTCACTAATAAACACCACATAAAAGTCACAGGAAAGCAAAATACGCAATTTCGTGCACGTGGTTGGTTTGATTCTTTAGAGGAACTACTGGTGGGTTTTTGCTTTTCTCCAATTAAATGCGATTTGAATGTACAAACTGGGTTAATTGACAAATTTAGAAAAATGTAACAATTTCGGTGTGCACCACAAAGGTCATTGTTGCTAGCAGTAAAATGGTAGGCGCTACGCCGCAACTTGTCATATTGCATCGTTGCTAGCAGTAAAATGGTAGGCGCTACGCAGCAACTTGGCATATTTTTCAGTTATTTCTATTTATAACCCAAACTACTGAACCGATTTTGATGAAAATTAAATGGGACCAATCTGGATGTATATCCTTTCAGATAAAAAAAGAATTTTTGAAATCGGTTCATAAATGACGGAGTTCTGAGGTAACAAACATTAAAAAAAATAATAAAAAAAATAAAAAAAAAAAAATAAAAAAAAAAATAAAAAAAAAAAACATACAACCGAATTGAGAACCTCCTCCTTTTTTGAAGTCGGTTAAAAATCGGCACACAAGTTCCTTGATTTATTTAATTTTTTTTTGTTGAGCGTGATTTTTGATTTCGGGGTTAGGGGGGAAGTTTTCTGTAGCGTTATTTATCGACGGATTTCAATCAAATTTGAGAAGCACATTAAAGACTTCATTCTGCACAAGATGGTGTAAAAATATGGATGTAATCGAACCCGCGACCTACAGCGTAGAACGCAGAGCTACAACAGAAGTATTGATACATTTTTA
Organism: Gandaritis pyraliata; assembly: GCA_947859175.1. Taxonomy (NCBI): domain Eukaryota; kingdom Metazoa; phylum Arthropoda; class Insecta; order Lepidoptera; family Geometridae; genus Gandaritis; species Gandaritis pyraliata. The sequence continues at coordinate 1,977,684 of OX401880.1, read as the reverse complement.
TATATAGCTTAAATACAAACTGATAAAAAATGAGAAAATGATGATGTGTTATGAGAAAGGGACGGCAACATTTTTAGTGCTGTCAAATTAGGTTAGTTTAGAAATATGCAACAACAGAATCGACAGCAATGATATTAAAGACATTGATAAAGTGTTTGTGGAGCTACTCGCCTGCGCTTTTGGAGTCAACAATAATCATGAATTGTTGACTCCAAGAGCGCATCATGAGTATTAATCATCATCATAGCCTGTAGAAGGTCACTGGCTCACACATAGATTTCTATAAATAACGATTCTGAGCCTTTTATCCACTACTTTCTCGTAATATCGTCAATATAAACGGGTGGAATTTACATTGAATGGTATGGTGTTACGAACTATGCGATATATTACTATTATATTTATGCAACTGCAAGATTTTTGACATAGATAGATAGATAGAAAACTCGTTATTGTACTGCACTGGAAATTAGATATTAGACATAGTTCTATGTTAAAGCATAGCTTATCATTTGAAAGCGCCTTTACAAAACAATAACTTCAGAGCAGACGTCAGATTAAAAAACAATTATCGAAGACAGACAGACGTCTACGAAGCTACGAAATATCTACAAATTCGCGTAGCGCGCATACTTCTACGAAATTACGTAGAGAAGGCTCTACGAAATAAAATGTATTGATATAATCATTGAACCGACTAGCTTCACTTCACAGCTCAGTCGGTTGTAGCTCTGCGTTCTACGCTGTAGGTCGCGGGTTCGATTACATCCATATTTTTACACCATCTTGTGCAGAATGAAGTCTTTAATGTGCTTCTCAAATTTGATTGAAATCCGTCGATAAATAACGCTACAGAAAACTTCCCCCCTAACCCCGAAATCAAAAATCACGCTCAACAAAAAAAAATTAAATAAATCAAGGAACTTGTGTGCCGATTTTCGTCGAAATCGGTTGATAAATGCGACCTGTAGGCGAGAACTGACAGACAGACGGACAGCAAGACAAAAACATTTTTAGCCAATCTCGAAATTGAGACGCTTCGCTCGCTCGGTCAATTATCCTAAAGTGTCACGTTTCCGAGATATTTGGAGTTAAAAATTGCCATATGAGAACAATGAGGAGGGTGAGTTAGAATTTTTTCCGGTTTTTTTAGCCTAAATCAAAAGTGTAAAAGAGGACAATAACGTGAAAGAATTTTTGCGATATCTCAAAAACCACCGGGCCCAAAACAGATTTTTAAAATTCAAACTTTAAATTTTTTTAGAAAATTCAGTTTTTGAGATATCACAAATGTTTGAACCCCTTTCAACTCGTTGTGTATGGATACGAAATGAAAATAAAATATAGGCACTGTTCGGACGTGTATCTGACTACCCTTTGTCCTATGGATTTGCTATCGACCTACAGCAACTGCCATGTTACAGCTAAAGACAATTTACGCCAAAATTTAAAATTTTTCTTGAATTCTATTTCTGGTAGATACCTACTAAAAAACCATAGTGGTACCTATTTGAGTAGGTTAAAAAATTACTTTCTGAGCACTCAACCAATTACCTACTATCATATTAAATTTTATGATATAATAATTGTAGTTTAGTAAAGTAGGTACCTCAACAAATACCGTCAGCAGCTTGACTAGATCATTGAACCAGTATCGTCTTACAGTGTCATCGAAAAGTCCTGTCACCAGCAGCGTAAGCGACTTCCAAATGCACCGTACATTCTTTTTAGATTCAGGATTATAATTCATAGCAACAACCTTCACAGCAGTTTTCAATGCATACATCCAGTCATTCCAGTGATCGGCCAACATGACAGTCGTTAATACCCCCCCGTCCCCCTCCAAAGGCTTTATATTAGTGCAGCGAGAAGACGAAGCTTTACAATCACTATGCCCTATCAATTCAACAAATGCTTGCAAGCATTTAGTTTTCATTCTCTCAGAAACTTTCCCAGCCCAAAAAGTAGGCTTAGTTAAATTCTTCTCCCCAAACAAAAAATGTAAGAACGGTATCAAAATCTCATCAGCATACACATCCAATTTTGGCTTAGATAGATAGATAGAAAACTCTTTATTGTACTGCACCGGAAATTAGATATTAGACATAGTTCTATATTAAAGCGAAGTACAATGGGCGGCCTTATCGCTATGAGCGATCTTTTCCAGGCAACCTTTGGATGGACTGGATTTTAAATGTATGATAGTGACGGTGCAAAAAACAAAGACTACATTTCACAAACTAAACCGCACAAATAGATACTAAACTAAGTAAAAAAAATAAATAGTAATATATACCTAACATAACCATAGAATAAACTCTTTTATAAGGGTGAATAGTGACTAAGTAGAAGCTTTTTGAAGACAGGTAGGGATTTGGCCTTCCTAATATCAGCAGGAAGAGCATTCCAGAGGCGAGTGGCTTGTATAGTAAAAGAATGCTTGTAAAAGGTAGAAGAATGCAAGGGAGTTTTTAATTGTAATGTTTCAGAAGAGCGTAAGTAAAAATAAAATTTAATTAATTAATTAAATTTTTAATTTTATTAGGCTTAAATTTTCTTATCAAAAGCCACCAGGTATAGAACTTCGCAGTTGCAGCATCCTCAGTTTTGGCATTGTTTAATTTCAAAGGGATTACAATCAGCTTTACTCTTTTACCCATATTGTCTGATTTTGTTTCAATGGCGAAGTTTTTGATAAGTTCATTCCAACATGCTAAAGCGCGGACTCTTTGTGTGGAGTCCCCCCTCTTCAAGGCAGTTTCGACCACAGGCAGCATTGAGTTGATGATGGTGTAAATTGATCCACCACTCCTTGTCACATAGTCTAGCAGCAATTTAATGATCATAATCCAAATCCTATGCCAGGTGGGTTTGCCTTTCTCCAACAAACTCAGAGTGTACATTGGAAACCTAAAAAGTTAAGGTCTGTGATGAGCAAGTCCACCCACATTTGACTTAATAATTTATAAGTTTAAAAAACTAGAAAACCGACTTCAATTCGACTACCAGCTTCATCATCAGATGATGATAATGATGATGGCAGTTCATTGGGAATGTTTTAGTGACCATAAACATCACTAAAAAGTCACAGGAAAGCAAAATACGCAATTTCGTACACGTGGATGGCATATTTTTTTCCAGTTATTTCTATTTATAAGCCAAACTACAGAACCGATTTTGATGAAAATTGAATGGGACCAACCTGAAAGTACATTTTTTCAGATAAAATAAAACAATACTTACTTGTTTTGGTCAACAACATTCTGCAAAAAGTTTTCCCATTCAGGATATTCAAAGTAATTATATTTAACCAACTCTACAGTCAACAATTCAACATAACCTAGGTATGTTTCAGCTTTTTCTACATCTTCTATTGAGATTAGTGCTTTAGCAATTGTTGGCAGAACACCAGACAACCAAAGTTGTATGCCTTGTCTCACAAATACTGACTTTTCATAGGCAGGTAAGCAATTCAACAACTGAAGAAAATCTAGAGACTGAAACCAATGAAACGTTAATTTACTAAAATTTTATAATCTTGAATATGAAAACTTCAGTTCATCAAATCTAAATACATTGAGATGAACCAAATGTTTCAAACCGCAATTATGCCTGAGATTCCTCATAACTGGTTTTCCTGGCTCGCATGGCCATGGCATGGTCAGCATTAATTTAGTAAATATGTTTTGTTAAAATATCTTCAAAACTATCTCTAAGAGGGGGTGTAGGGGGTGTCAAAGTTTGTATAGCAACTTTGTAACGCGCCGTACGTTTTGTTTGAAACTTAGGGCGGCTTGCACCAGAATCGCTAAACGCGTTTAACTCTTAAATATTATTTAGCGAGTTGTCAAGTCATACAAATACGTCAGATTTAAATCGATTTAGCTGTTAAATACGTTTAGTGATTCTGGTGCAAGACGCCCTTAGTATTATTATGCTGTATGGCAAATGATGAAAGTTTAAGTTTATTTTTTCCCCAAACTACCCTTCACAGAGTGTGCCGAGGGGTGAGGGGAGGGTGTCAAAGTTAGTATAGCAACTTTAGGTAAAATCAATCATTCACAGCTTCAATGCTTCACCGTTGATTTTTTCTTCTTTTAGATGAAGCTGAGAACAGAACTGTATCTGAATTTAGATGATATTTGTTAAATGTAGTCATAGGGCGTATGTATAACTTATCCTCATTTGACAAGATTTTATGGAGTCTTGTTTGGAGACAATATTTTTTTAAACTTGATTTTAGATATTTCCTATTTGATTGACAAAGTTTTTTAAAAATGTATACTTGTTACTAAAATCGATGACATGGTTCCTAAGAACAGATCTTTGTATGTCTTATAGTTTCAAACGTTCCCATACTGACCGATTTAAATGTTACAAGTAGTGTATAATTGGGTTTTCTGGATCAAATAAGATCCAGAAAATCCCAAGTATACACTATTCGATCTATTCATCTATTCATTTTCTTCGATTTGAAAACTTAGCATGAAGCGTATTCGAATAGATCATCGATTCAAAAACTTTTCGCATTGCAATTTGCTTGTAAGTTTAAAGTCAGCGCTTAGATCTTGTGAAGTGATTACCTACACTGATGCTGACAGAATACTTCAAATATGCCGACGATACCAAATGGACATGCAATGTGCACTCTACGTGTTATCAATCAAATCATTGCTGATTGGATTCTGCAAGGCAAGAAAACAGAAATAAATGATACATAATGTGGCTTAATTTTAAAATGAAACTTGTGAAAACAGCTATTCTAAAAAGTAGATAACAAAGTTATATGTTTTTAGTTTTGTTTTGAGGTTGGTACTAAATACAATCCGATTTCCATTTCAGGCAAAACCATTTTTACCTGAAGTTGACTTTTTTCCATCAGCCCTTGCTATATTGGAGTTTTTGAAATATAACTGCAGCAAACTTGTGGAAAATAATCTGCGAAAATTATCATTTCTTGTGTTGATGTCACATCCACAGGAAGTGTTGTCAAAGCTTGTGAAAGACCACTCCCCAACACTAATTGAGACTTTTGGGTTGTTTCTCTCTGCAAATGCTACTCTTGATGCCAAAGTTGAGGTAATTTAAATTAGGCACTCATAATGAGGTCAAGGAGGCTGCCCTGAAGAGGAACACCAAGCAAGCTACCGCTAGCCATGTTTGGTGTAAATCTGTGCAGCCATTTCCAAGTTATGAGGGTATTCATCAACTCTGAAAACCAGTTATGAGGAATCTCAGGCATAATTGCGGTTTGAAACATTTGGTTCATCTCAATGTATTTAGATTTGATGAACTGAAGTTTTCATATTCAAGATTATAAAATTTTAGTAAATTAACGTTTCATTGGTTTCAGTCTCTAGATTTTCTTCAGTTGTTGAATTGCTTACCTGCCTATGAAAAGTCAGTATTTGTGAGACAAGGCATACAACTTTGGTTGTCTGGTGTTCTGCCAACAATTGCTAAAGCACTAATCTCAATAGAAGATGTAGAAAAAGCTGAAACATACCTAGGTTATGTTGAATTGTTGACTGTAGAGTTGGTTAAATATAATTACTTTGAATATCCTGAATGGGAAAACTTTTTGCAGAATGTTGTTGACCAAAACAAGTAAGTATTGTTTTATTTTATCTGAAAAAATGTACTTTCAGGTTGGTCCCATTCAATTTTCATCAAAATCGGTTCTGTAGTTTGGCTTATAAATAGAAATAACTGGAAAAAAATATGCCATCCACGTGTACGAAATTGCGTATTTTGCTTTCCTGTGACTTTTTAGTGATGTTTATGGTCACTAAAACATTCCCAATGAACTGCCATCATCATTATCATCATCTGATGATGAAGCTGGTAGTCGAATTGAAGTCGGTTTTCTAGTTTTTTAAACTTATAAATTATTAAGTCAAATGTGGGTGGACTTGCTCATCACAGACCTTAACTTTTTAGGTTTCCAATGTACACTCTGAGTTTGTTGGAGAAAGGCAAACCCACCTGGCATAGGATTTGGATTATGATCATTAAATTGCTGCTAGACTATGTGACAAGGAGTGGTGGATCAATTTACACCATCATCAACTCAATGCTGCCTGTGGTCGAAACTGCCTTGAAGAGGGGGGACTCCACACAAAGAGTCCGCGCTTTAGCATGTTGGAATGAACTTATCAAAAACTTCGCCATTGAAACAAAATCAGACAATATGGGTAAAAGAGTAAAGCTGATTGTAAGTAATCCCTTTGAAATTAAACAATGCCAAAACTGAGGATGCTGCAACTGCGAAGTTCTATACCTGGTGGCTTTTGATAAGAAAATTTAAGCCAAAATTGGATGTGTATGCTGATGAGATTTTGATACCGTTCTTACATTTTTTGTTTGGGGAGAAGAATTTAACTAAGCCTACTTTTTGGGCTGGGGAAGTTTCTGAGAGAATGAAAACTAAATGCTTGCAAGCATTTGTTGAATTGATAGGGCATAGTGATTGTAAAGCTTCGTCTTCTCGCTGCACTAATATAAAGCCTTTGGAGGGGGACGGGGGGGTATTAACGACTGTCATGTTGGCCGATCACTGGAATGACTGGATGTATGCATTGAAAACTGCTGTGAAGGTTGTTGCTATGAATTATAATCCTGAATCTAAAAAGAATGTACGGTGCATTTGGAAGTCGCTTACGCTGCTGGTGACAGGACTTTTCGATGACACTGTAAGAAGATACTGGTTCAATGATCTAGTCAAGCTGCTGACGGTATTTGTTGAGGTACCTACTTTACTAAACTACAATTATTATATCATAAAATTTAATATGATAGTAGGTAATTGGTTGAGTGCTCAGAAAGTAATTTTTTAACCTACTCAAATAGGTACCACTATGGTTTTTTAGTAGGTATCTACCAGAAATAGAATTCAAGAAAATTTTAAAATTTTGGCGTAAATTGTCTTTAGCTGTAACATGGCAGTTGCTGTAGGTCGATAGCAAATCCATAGGACAAAGGGTAGTCAGATACACGTCCGAACAGTGCCCATGAGTACCTGAGTAGGATTGATAAGATAAGATAAGATAAGATAAGATAATTATTTATTTGACCTCAGCAAATATACAGATAACTTAAGTAACTTATTATAAGAGCAGGTAAGTTAGTCAAACGTAGAGCTAGCGTAGAATTTTCGTAGAGCTGGCGTAGCACTATGGTAGAGCCACTGTAGAGCTAGCGTAGAATTTTCGTAGAGCTGGCGTAGCACTATGGTAGAGCATTTAGAGCATTAAAAAACGAGTCATGTTTCAAGCTAAATGTTAGTAAAAATATAATTAATAAAATGAATAAAAGTATGTATCAACAATAAATATGTTTTTCACTTGTCTACTACTTTATAAAATGTTTAATTATTACAGATTTTAGCTTTTTCGTCGTATACAGATAATATGGAAACACTGAGCGGAAGCTTGACGAGACCAAGCTTCTCAAAAAATCCGCTCAGTGTTTCCATACCAAGCAGCGCACACCGGTGTGCTGAATGTATTGCACACTGTAAACTCGTACTCGCCCCTCTGTACGTGCGTTCACGAAGTGCAGTGTTGCTTGCAACAGCTATGAAACTTTTTCCCAAGCTTTGGAAATCCTTTGTAAAATGCTGCTTCCTACCAAAGTATCTATTAGGCATGTTACTTACCTACCTAAGTAGATAACGAAATAGATATTGTTATCTTTATTAGGATTAAAGAAAGCCTTTTGTCTATAATGATGTAAATAAAACATAATTGATATTACATTTACTATAGGTATTTATTGACGCTGTTGGATATTACAGTTGGTAAAATAATAAAGTGGACTGTATAAACAGGGCTAGTTCTTTCATTTTAACATTATAAGGCGCGTGCTTATTGGTTGCGTGAATTTTGGTGAATGTGTTTGGCGCAGGTCCACGCTGATGTCGTCCTTTCGTTTTCCGTCGCCTTGTCCGCGCTCCCCGGTTAGTGTGTTCGCTGTCCAGCCGCTGCGGCGGCGAGCTCGGCGTTGCGATGCGATGCTTTTGTCTCCACCACAACTATAAACAACTAAATATTTCATGGACCTGTTACACATATTACAGCTATACACCACTATACTAATATTTCTGGACTCGTTTGATAAAATCTGAGGTCCAATGAATATATTCAAAATCGTAAATAAAAGTCGATATAGAGTTTTTTTAGAGGTATAGCTGATTTTATTGACCGAGCGAGCGAAGCGTCTCAGTTTCGACATTGACCAAAAATGCTTTTGTCTGGCTGTCTGTCTGTCTGTCAGTAATCGCCTACAGGTCGCATTTATCAAACGATTTGGAGGAAAATTGGCACACATGTTCATTGATTTATTAAAAAAATTTTGTCGACCGCGATTTTTGATTGGGGGGAAAATAGGGGAGAAAAGGGGTAAAGTTTGCTGTAGCGTTGTTTATCGACGGATTTCAATCAAATTTGAGAAGCACACTAAAGATTTTATTCTACACAAGATTGTGTAAAAATATTTTCAAAAAGGGGGAAATAGAAGGGGGAAAAGAGGGGAAATTAATTTTTAATTTTTATCTAAAATTTACTTCTTTTAATATCATTGAAACTACACAGTCCTCTCTGCTTTTACGAGACAAATCCGTAGACACCAGATTCGACCTCATAGGGATCAAGGGAACGCGAGTAATCGCTAAAACATATACCTCTATTTTGCTAGTCTACATAGGTAGGGCCTATTGGAACATTCCAGCTCCTGAAATTCGATTTAGCCAGGGGAAAGAGGAAAGTGTCGGTTATTGTTTTGTGGTTATAAAGGCTTGCGAGGTCTATGTTCTCATAGGACAACAAAATAATAGAGTGGACTGAATGAAAAGGGCTAGTTCTTTCATTTGAACATTATAAGGCGCGTACTTATTGGTTGCGTGAAATTTGGTGAATGTGTTCGGCGCGGGTCCGCGCTGATGTACGTAATTTATATTAATATATTTAAGTAATAATATTAACCCCCATCGCAAAACGACGGGGTGTTATAAGTTTGACGTGTCTGTGTGTGTGTGTGTGTGTGTGTGTGTGTGTGTGTGTGTGTTTATATGTGTGGGTGTGTGTATGTGGGTGGGTGTGTGTGTGGCTGAGGCAACGTAGGTGCTGAACGAATGAACTACAGAACAGACTTTTCTCTGTTCTGTGGGATGAACCGATTTTGATTTTGTTTTTTTGTTTGAAAGGTGAATTAGTCGGGAGTGTGTTGTTTGATGAAAATCGGTCAAAGATTCGGGGGTTTTTTAAATTTTTAATTTAATTACTTGTTAGAAAGTCGGTTAAATAGAAAATCTAGACCAAGTTATATCTGGATTATATTATACCTTGTCCAAAACAAATTGTTAGACTGACAACATTGTAAAAATCACGGGAAATTGCAACAATCTGTAAGAATATAAAATTCTTTGTTGCGAGTGGCAAGAGCCAGGTTTCACGCGAGATAAACTCATATAAAATCGTTAAGTCCCTCATTTATCTTCAGAGGGCCCTTACCTCTGTCGAAATGAGTTCCCTCTCGCTAAATAAACATTTCAGGCCCCCCCGGCCCGACCCGATCGAGAGTGATACCTTTTACTTGAAAGAAATAAAGATTTTCGAGGTAAATCAGAGAATATCTACTTATTTAGAAGTGTAGGGTTAAGAATACTTTCAAGCAAGTTGCTTTATTTTCGTATTCGTTTTGCAAATCCGCTTTTTGGGGTAAATTCTTTGTTTCAGAGCTTTACAATCCCAAAATAATCAAGACCAGACATAAAGTATAGCGATCTTTCAGTAATCATCATCAGCATTAGGTACATTTTTAGGTACTGCCTGAGTGAGCACATCCTCTGAGGACGTGCCATACAACGAGACATAAAGGAGTTTTCTCATGTGCCTGTAATTACGCCGGAATCTATACCCTTAGTAAGTAAGCAACACTGTTTGGCGGCAGAAATAAGAAAAGTGGTAGTTCTATAATATTCTCCGGACGAAATACTCATCAAAGAGCTACTAAAATCTATGCTACTAAAAATGCTGTAATAATTTGAGTAATAAGTAGTAACTTAATAACTAAATTAGATAAGTATGTATAGTAGGATATTTGATATTTTGTTTTAGTTTATTAGGTTTAAAATTTTGCACACCGCCGTTCTATATTTTTTTCATCATTCCTGTCCATTCAAAGGTTGTCTGGAAGAGATCGCTTTTAGCGATAAGGCCGTCCATTGTACTCAATAATATTCATTACACGTCATTTATGTGTGGGGTACAGTTTGTATATAAGCTATATATAAAAATGTATAATTATACCTATGAACTTTATAGTATTTGGTTTGGTCTTTAGAACTATGTCTAATATCTAATTTCCGGTGCAGTACAATAAAGAGTTTTCTATCTATCTATCTATCTATCTAAGCCAAAATTGGATGTGTATGCTGATGAGATTTTGATACCGTTCTTACATTTTTTGTTTGGGGAGAAGAATTTAACTAAGCCTACTTTTTGGGCTGGGGAAGTTTCTGAGAGAATGAAAACTAAATGCTTGCAAGCATTTGTTGAATTGATAGGGCATAGTGATTGTAAAGCTTCGTCTTCTCGCTGCACTAATATAAAGCCTTTGGAGGGGGACGGGGGGGTATTAACGACTGTCATGTTGGCCGATCACTGGAATGACTGGATGTATGCATTGAAAACTGCTGTGAAGGTTGTTGCTATGAATTATAATCCTGAATCTAAAAAGAATGTACGGTGCATTTGGAAGTCGCTTACGCTGCTGGTGACAGGACTTTTCGATGACACTGTAAGACGATACTGGTTCAATGATCTAGTCAAGCTGCTGACGGTATTTGTTGAGGTACCTACTTTACTAAACTACAATTATTATATCATAAAATTTAATATGATAGTAGGTAATTGGTTGAGTGCTCAGAAAGTAATTTTTTAACCTACTCAAATAGGTACCACTATGGTTTTTTAGTAGGTATCTACCAGAAATAGAATTCAAGAAAAATTTTAAATTTTGGCGTAAATTGTCTTTAGCTGTAACATGGCAGTTGTTGTAGGTCGATAGCAAATCCATAGGACAAAGGGTAGTCAGATACACGTCCGAACAGTGCCCATATTTTATTTTCATTTCGTATCCATACACAACGAGTTGAAAGGGGTTCAAACATTTGTGATATCTCAAAAACTGAATTTTCTAAAAAAATTTAAAGTTTGAATTTTAAAAATCTGTTTTGGGCCCGGTGGTTTTTGAGATATCGCAAAAATTCTTTCACGTTATTGTCCTCTTTTACACTTTTGATTTAGGCTAAAAAAACCGGAAAAAATTCTAACTCACCCTCCTCATTGTTCTCATATGGCAATTTTTAACTCCAAATATCTCGGAAACGTGACACTTTAGGATAATTGACCGAGCGAGCGAAGCGTCTCAATTTCGAGATTGGCTAAAAATGTTTTTGTCTTGCTGTCCGTCTGTCTGTCAGTTCTCGCCTACAGGTCGCATTTATCAACCGATTTCGACGATAATTTATAAGTTAAAAAACTGGAAAAACCGACTTCAATTCGACTACCAGCTTCATCATCAGATGATGATGATGATGACAGTTCATTGGGAATGTTCTAGTCACTAATAAACACCACATAAAAGTCACAGGAAAGCAAAATACGCAATTTCGTGCACGTGGTTGGTTTGATTCTTTAGAGGAACTACTGGTGGGTTTTTGCTTTTCTCCAATTAAATGCGATTTGAATGTACAAACTGGGTTAATTGACAAATTTAGAAAAATGTAACAATTTCGGTGTGCACCACAAAGGTCATTGTTGCTAGCAGTAAAATGGTAGGCGCTACGCCGCAACTTGTCATATTGCATCGTTGCTAGCAGTAAAATGGTAGGCGCTACGCAGCAACTTGGCATATTTTTCAGTTATTTCTATTTATAACCCAAACTACTGAACCGATTTTGATGAAAATTAAATGGAACCAATCTGGATGTATATCCTTTCAGATAAAAAAAGAATTTTTGAAATCGGTTCATAAATGACGGAGTTCTGAGGTAACAAACATTAAAAAAAATAATAAAAAAAATAAAAAAAAAAAAATAAAAAAAAAAAATAAAAAAAAAAAACATACAACCGAATTGAGAACCTCCTCCTTTTTTGAAGTCGGTTAAAAATCGGCACACAAGTTCCTTGATTTATTTAATTTTTTTTTGTTGAGCGTGATTTTTGATTTCGGGGTTAGGGGGGAAGTTTTCTGTAGCGTTATTTATCGACGGATTTCAATCAAATTTGAGAAGCACATTAAAGACTTCATTCTGCACAAGATGGTGTAAAAATATGGATGTAATCGAACCCGCGACCTACAGCGTAGAACGCAGAGCTACAACAGAAGTATTGATACATTTTTATATATAGCTTAAATACAAACTGATAAAAAATGAGAAAATGATGATGTGTTATGAGAAAGGGACGGCAACATTTTTAGTGCTGTCAAATTAGGTTAGTTTAGAAATATGCAACAACAGAATCGACAGCAATGATATTAAAGACATTGATAAAGTGTTTGTGGAGCTACTCGCCTGCGCTTTTGGAGTCAACAATAATCATGAATTGTTGACTCCAAGAGCGCATCATGAGTATTAATCATCATCATAGCCTGTAGAAGGTCACTGGCTCACACATAGATTTCTATAAATAACGATTCTGAGCCTTTTATCCACTACTTTCTCGTAATATCGTCAATATAAACGGGTGGAATTTACATTGAATGGTATGGTGTTACGAACTATGCGATATATTACTATTATATTTATGCAACTGCAAGATTTTTGACATAGATAGATAGATAGAAAACTCGTTATTGTACTGCACTGGAAATTAGATATTAGACATAGTTCTATGTTAAAGCATAGCTTATCATTTGAAAGCGCCTTTACAAAACAATAACTTCAGAGCAGACGTCAGATTAAAAAACAATTATCGAAGACAGACAGACGTCTACGAAGCTACGAAATATCTACAAATTCGCGTAGCGCGCATACTTCTACGAAATTACGTAGAGAAGGCTCTACGAAATAAAATGTATTGATATAATCATTGAACCGACTAGCTTCACTTCACAGCTCAGTCGGTTGTAGCTCTGCGTTCTACGCTGTAGGTCGCGGGTTCGATTACATCCATATTTTTACACCATCTTGTGCAGAATGAAGTCTTTAATGTGCTTCTCAAATTTGATTGAAATCCGTCGATAAATAACGCTACAGAAAACTTCCCCCCTAACCCCGAAATCAAAAATCACGCTCAACAAAAAAAAATTAAATAAATCAAGGAACTTGTGTGCCGATTTTCGTCGAAATCGGTTGATAAATGCGACCTGTAGGCGAGAACTGACAGACAGACGGACAGCAAGACAAAAACATTTTTAGCCAATCTCGAAATTGAGACGCTTCGCTCGCTCGGTCAATTATCCTAAAGTGTCACGTTTCCGAGATATTTGGAGTTAAAAATTGCCATATGAGAACAATGAGGAGGGTGAGTTAGAATTTTTTCCGGTTTTTTTAGCCTAAATCAAAAGTGTAAAAGAGGACAATAACGTGAAAGAATTTTTGCGATATCTCAAAAACCACCGGGCCCAAAACAGATTTTTAAAATTCAAACTTTAAATTTTTTTAGAAAATTCAGTTTTTGAGATATCACAAATGTTTGAACCCCTTTCAACTCGTTGTGTATGGATACGAAATGAAAATAAAATATAGGCACTGTTCGGACGTGTATCTGACTACCCTTTGTCCTATGGATTTGCTATCGACCTACAGCAACTGCCATGTTACAGCTAAAGACAATTTACGCCAAAATTTAAAATTTTTCTTGAATTCTATTTCTGGTAGATACCTACTAAAAAACCATAGTGGTACCTATTTGAGTAGGTTAAAAAATTACTTTCTGAGCACTCAACCAATTACCTACTATCATATTAAATTTTATGATATAATAATTGTAGTTTAGTAAAGTAGGTACCTCAACAAATACCGTCAGCAGCTTGACTAGATCATTGAACCAGTATCGTCTTACAGTGTCATCGAAAAGTCCTGTCACCAGCAGCGTAAGCGACTTCCAAATGCACCGTACATTCTTTTTAGATTCAGGATTATAATTCATAGCAACAACCTTCACAGCAGTTTTCAATGCATACATCCAGTCATTCCAGTGATCGGCCAACATGACAGTCGTTAATACCCCCCCGTCCCCCTCCAAAGGCTTTATATTAGTGCAGCGAGAAGACGAAGCTTTACAATCACTATGCCCTATCAATTCAACAAATGCTTGCAAGCATTTAGTTTTCATTCTCTCAGAAACTTTCCCAGCCCAAAAAGTAGGCTTAGTTAAATTCTTCTCCCCAAACAAAAAATGTAAGAACGGTATCAAAATCTCATCAGCATACACATCCAATTTTGGCTTAGATAGATAGATAGAAAACTCTTTATTGTACTGCACCGGAAATTAGATATTAGACATAGTTCTATATTAAAGCGAAGTACAATGGGCGGCCTTATCGCTATGAGCGATCTTTTCCAGGCAACCTTTGGATGGACTGGATTTTAAATGTATGATAGTGACGGTGCAAAAAACAAAGACTACATTTCACAAACTAAACCGCACAAATAGATACTAAACTAAGTAAAAAAAATAAATAGTAATATATACCTAACATAACCATAGAATAAACTCTTTTATAAGGGTGAATAGTGACTAAGTAGAAGCTTTTTGAAGACAGGTAGGGATTTGGCCTTCCTAATATCAGCAGGAAGAGCATTCCAGAGGCGAGTGGCTTGTATAGTAAAAGAATGCTTGTAAAAGGTAGAAGAATGCAAGGGAGTTTTTAATTGTAATGTTTCAGAAGAGCGTAAGTAAAAATAAAATTTAATTAATTAATTAAATTTTTAATTTTATTAGGCTTAAATTTTCTTATCAAAAGCCACCAGGTATAGAACTTCGCAGTTGCAGCATCCTCAGTTTTGGCATTGTTTAATTTCAAAGGGATTACAATCAGCTTTACTCTTTTACCCATATTGTCTGATTTTGTTTCAATGGCGAAGTTTTTGATAAGTTCATTCCAACATGCTAAAGCGCGGACTCTTTGTGTGGAGTCCCCCCTCTTCAAGGCAGTTTCGACCACAGGCAGCATTGAGTTGATGATGGTGTAAATTGATCCACCACTCCTTGTCACATAGTCTAGCAGCAATTTAATGATCATAATCCAAATCCTATGCCAGGTGGGTTTGCCTTTCTCCAACAAACTCAGAGTGTACATTGGAAACCTAAAAAGTTAAGGTCTGTGATGAGCAAGTCCACCCACATTTGACTTAATAATTTATAAGTTTAAAAAACTAGAAAACCGACTTCAATTCGACTACCAGCTTCATCATCAGATGATGATAATGATGATGGCAGTTCATTGGGAATGTTTTAGTGACCATAAACATCACTAAAAAGTCACAGGAAAGCAAAATACGCAATTTCGTACACGTGGATGGCATATTTTTTTCCAGTTATTTCTATTTATAAGCCAAACTACAGAACCGATTTTGATGAAAATTGAATGGGACCAACCTGAAAGTACATTTTTTCAGATAAAATAAAACAATACTTACTTGTTTTGGTCAACAACATTCTGCAAAAAGTTTTCCCATTCAGGATATTCAAAGTAATTATATTTAACCAACTCTACAGTCAACAATTCAACATAACCTAGGTATGTTTCAGCTTTTTCTACATCTTCTATTGAGATTAGTGCTTTAGCAATTGTTGGCAGAACACCAGACAACCAAAGTTGTATGCCTTGTCTCACAAATACTGACTTTTCATAGGCAGGTAAGCAATTCAACAACTGAAGAAAATCTAGAGACTGAAACCAATGAAACGTTAATTTACTAAAATTTTATAATCTTGAATATGAAAACTTCAGTTCATCAAATCTAAATACATTGAGATGAACCAAATGTTTCAAACCGCAATTATGCCTGAGATTCCTCATAACTGGTTTTCCTGGCTCGCATGGCCATGGCATGGTCAGCATTAATTTAGTAAATATGTTTTGTTAAAATATCTTCAAAACTATCTCTAAGAGGGGGTGTAGGGGGTGTCAAAGTTTGTATAGCAACTTTGTAACGCGCCGTACGTTTTGTTTGAAACTTAGGGCGGCTTGCACCAGAATCGCTAAACGCGTTTAACTCTTAAATATTATTTAGCGAGTTGTCAAGTCATACAAATACGTCAGATTTAAATCGATTTAGCTGTTAAATACGTTTAGTGATTCTGGTGCAAGACGCCCTTAGTATTATTATGCTGTATGGCAAATGATGAAAGTTTAAGTTTATTTTTTCCCCAAACTACCCTTCACAGAGTGTGCCGAGGGGTGAGGGGAGGGTGTCAAAGTTAGTATAGCAACTTTAGGTAAAATCAATCATTCACAGCTTCAATGCTTCACCGTTGATTTTTTCTTCTTTTAGATGAAGCTGAGAACAGAACTGTATCTGAATTTAGATGATATTTGTTAAATGTAGTCATAGGGCGTATGTATAACTTATCCTCATTTGACAAGATTTTATGGAGTCTTGTTTGGAGACAATATTTTTTTAAACTTGATTTTAGATATTTCCTATTTGATTGACAAAGTTTTTTAAAAATGTATACTTGTTACTAAAATCGATGACATGGTTCCTAAGAACAGATCTTTGTATGTCTTATAGTTTCAAACGTTCCCATACTGACCGATTTAAATGTTACAAGTAGTGTATAATTGGGTTTTCTGGATCAAATAAGATCCAGAAAATCCCAAGTATACACTATTCGATCTATTCATCTATTCATTTTCTTCGATTTGAAAACTTAGCATGAAGCGTATTCGAATAGATCATCGATTCAAAAACTTTTCGCATTGCAATTTGCTTGTAAGTTTAAAGTCAGCGCTTAGATCTTGTGAAGTGATTACCTACACTGATGCTGACAGAATACTTCAAATATGCCGACGATACCAAATGGACATGCAATGTGCACTCTACGTGTTATCAATCAAATCATTGCTGATTGGATTCTGCAAGGCAAGAAAACAGAAATAAATGATACATAATGTGGCTTAATTTTAAAATGAAACTTGTGAAAACAGCTATTCTAAAAAGTAGATAACAAAGTTATATGTTTTTAGTTTTGTTTTGAGGTTGGTACTAAATACAATCCGATTTCCATTTCAGGCAAAACCATTTTTACCTGAAGTTGACTTTTTTCCATCAGCCCTTGCTATATTGGAGTTTTTGAAATATAACTGCAGCAAACTTGTGGAAAATAATCTGCGAAAATTATCATTTCTTGTGTTGATGTCACATCCACAGGAAGTGTTGTCAAAGCTTGTGAAAGACCACTCCCCAACACTAATTGAGACTTTTGGGTTGTTTCTCTCTGCAAATGCTACTCTTGATGCCAAAGTTGAGGTAATTTAAATTAGGCACTCATAATGAGGTCAAGGAGGCTGCCCTGAAGAGGAACACCAAGCAAGCTACCGCTAGCCATGTTTGGTGTAAATCTGTGCAGCCATTTCCAAGTTATGAGGGTATTCATCAACTCTGAAAACCAGTTATGAGGAATCTCAGGCATAATTGCGGTTTGAAACATTTGGTTCATCTCAATGTATTTAGATTTGATGAACTGAAGTTTTCATATTCAAGATTATAAAATTTTAGTAAATTAACGTTTCATTGGTTTCAGTCTCTAGATTTTCTTCAGTTGTTGAATTGCTTACCTGCCTATGAAAAGTCAGTATTTGTGAGACAAGGCATACAACTTTGGTTGTCTGGTGTTCTGCCAACAATTGCTAAAGCACTAATCTCAATAGAAGATGTAGAAAAAGCTGAAACATACCTAGGTTATGTTGAATTGTTGACTGTAGAGTTGGTTAAATATAATTACTTTGAATATCCTGAATGGGAAAACTTTTTGCAGAATGTTGTTGACCAAAACAAGTAAGTATTGTTTTTTGTGTGTGTGTATTGTCAGAATAAATGTTTTTTCTTTCTTTCTTTCTTTCTATTTTATCTGAAAAAATGTACTTTCAGGTTGGTCCCATTCAATTTTCATCAAAATCGGTTCTGTAGTTTGGCTTATAAATAGAAATAACTGGAAAAAAATATGCCATCCACGTGTACGAAATTGCGTATTTTGCTTTCCTGTGACTTTTTAGTGATGTTTATGGTCACTAAAACATTCCCAATGAACTGCCATCATCATTATCATCATCTGATGATGAAGCTGGTAGTCGAATTGAAGTCGGTTTTCTAGTTTTTTAAACTTATAAATTATTAAGTCAAATGTGGGTGGACTTGCTCATCACAGACCTTAACTTTTTAGGTTTCCAATGTACACTCTGAGTTTGTTGGAGAAAGGCAAACCCACCTGGCATAGGATTTGGATTATGATCATTAAATTGCTGCTAGACTATGTGACAAGGAGTGGTGGATCAATTTACACCATCATCAACTCAATGCTGCCTGTGGTCGAAACTGCCTTGAAGAGGGGGGACTCCACACAAAGAGTCCGCGCTTTAGCATGTTGGAATGAACTTATCAAAAACTTCGCCATTGAAACAAAATCAGACAATATGGGTAAAAGAGTAAAGCTGATTGTAAGTAATCCCTTTGAAATTAAACAATGCCAAAACTGAGGATGCTGCAACTGCGAAGTTCTATACCTGGTGGCTTTTGATAAGAAAATTTAAGCCAAAATTGGATGTGTATGCTGATGAGATTTTGATACCGTTCTTACATTTTTTGTTTGGGGAGAAGAATTTAACTAAGCCTACTTTTTGGGCTGGGGAAGTTTCTGAGAGAATGAAAACTAAATGCTTGCAAGCATTTGTTGAATTGATAGGGCATAGTGATTGTAAAGCTTCGTCTTCTCGCTGCACTAATATAAAGCCTTTGGAGGGGGACGGGGGGGTATTAACGACTGTCATGTTGGCCGATCACTGGAATGACTGGATGTATGCATTGAAAACTGCTGTGAAGGTTGTTGCTATGAATTATAATCCTGAATCTAAAAAGAATGTACGGTGCATTTGGAAGTCGCTTACGCTGCTGGTGACAGGACTTTTCGATGACACTGTAAGAAGATACTGGTTCAATGATCTAGTCAAGCTGCTGACGGTATTTGTTGAGGTACCTACTTTACTAAACTACAATTATTATATCATAAAATTTAATATGATAGTAGGTAATTGGTTGAGTGCTCAGAAAGTAATTTTTTAACCTACTCAAATAGGTACCACTATGGTTTTTTAGTAGGTATCTACCAGAAATAGAATTCAAGAAAATTTTAAAATTTTGGCGTAAATTGTCTTTAGCTGTAACATGGCAGTTGCTGTAGGTCGATAGCAAATCCATAGGACAAAGGGTAGTCAGATACACGTCCGAACAGTGCCCATGAGTACCTGAGTAGGATTGATAAGATAAGATAAGATAAGATAAGATAATTATTTATTTGACCTCAGCAAATATACAGATAACTTAAGTAACTTATTATAAGAGCAGGTAAGTTAGTCAAACGTAGAGCTAGCGTAGAATTTTCGTAGAGCTGGCGTAGCACTATGGTAGAGCCACTGTAGAGCTAGCGTAGAATTTTCGTAGAGCTGGCGTAGCACTATGGTAGAGCATTTAGAGCATTAAAAAACGAGTCATGTTTCAAGCTAAATGTTAGTAAAAATATAATTAATAAAATGAATAAAAGTATGTATCAACAATAAATATGTTTTTCACTTGTCTACTACTTTATAAAATGTTTAATTATTACAGATTTTAGCTTTTTCGTCGTATACAGATAATATGGAAACACTGAGCGGAAGCTTGACGAGACCAAGCTTCTCAAAAAATCCGCTCAGTGTTTCCATACCAAGCAGCGCACACCGGTGTGCTGAATGTATTGCACACTGTAAACTCGTACTCGCCCCTCTGTACGTGCGTTCACGAAGTGCAGTGTTGCTTGCAACAGCTATGAAACTTTTTCCCAAGCTTTGGAAATCCTTTGTAAAATGCTGCTTCCTACCAAAGTATCTATTAGGCATGTTACTTACCTACCTAAGTAGATAACGAAATAGATATTGTTATCTTTATTAGGATTAAAGAAAGCCTTTTGTCTATAATGATGTAAATAAAACATAATTGATATTACATTTACTATAGGTATTTATTGACGCTGTTGGATATTACAGTTGGTAAAATAATAAAGTGGACTGTATAAACAGGGCTAGTTCTTTCATTTTAACATTATAAGGCGCGTGCTTATTGGTTGCGTGAATTTTGGTGAATGTGTTTGGCGCAGGTCCACGCTGATGTCGTCCTTTCGTTTTCCGTCGCCTTGTCCGCGCTCCCCGGTTAGTGTGTTCGCTGTCCAGCCGCTGCGGCGGCGAGCTCGGCGTTGCGATGCGATGCTTTTGTCTCCACCACAACTATAAACAACTAAATATTTCATGGACCTGTTACACATATTACAGCTATACACCACTATACTAATATTTCTGGACTCGTTTGATAAAATCTGAGGTCCAATGAATATATTCAAAATCGTAAATAAAAGTCGATATAGAGTTTTTTTAGAGGTATAGCTGATTTTATTGACCGAGCGAGCGAAGCGTCTCAGTTTCGACATTGACCAAAAATGCTTTTGTCTGGCTGTCTGTCTGTCTGTCAGTAATCGCCTACAGGTCGCATTTATCAAACGATTTGGAGGAAAATTGGCACACATGTTCATTGATTTATTAAAAAAATTTTGTCGACCGCGATTTTTGATTGGGGGGAAAATAGGGGAGAAAAGGGGTAAAGTTTGCTGTAGCGTTGTTTATCGACGGATTTCAATCAAATTTGAGAAGCACACTAAAGATTTTATTCTACACAAGATTGTGTAAAAATATTTTCAAAAAGGGGGAAATAGAAGGGGGAAAAGAGGGGAAATTAATTTTTAATTTTTATCTAAAATTTACTTCTTTTAATATCATTGAAACTACACAGTCCTCTCTGCTTTTACGAGACAAATCCGTAGACACCAGATTCGACCTCATAGGGATCAAGGGAACGCGAGTAATCGCTAAAACATATACCTCTATTTTGCTAGTCTACATAGGTAGGGCCTATTGGAACATTCCAGCTCCTGAAATTCGATTTAGCCAGGGGAAAGAGGAAAGTGTCAGTTATTGTTTTGTGGTTATAAAGGCTTGCGAGGTCTATGTTCTCATAGGACAACAAAATAATAGAGTGGACTGAATGAAAAGGGCTAGTTCTTTCATTTGAACATTATAAGGCGCGTACTTATTGGTTGCGTGAAATTTGGTGAATGTGTTCGGCGCGGGTCCGCGCTGATGTACGTAATTTATATTAATATATTTAAGTAATAATATTAACCCCCATCGCAAAACGACGGGGTGTTATAAGTTTGACGTGTCTGTGTGTGTGTGTGTGTGTGTGTGTGTGTGTGTGTGTGTTTATATGTGTGGGTGTGTGTATGTGGGTGGGTGTGTGTGTGGCTGAGGCAACGTAGGTGCTGAACGAATGAACTACAGAACAGACTTTTCTCTGTTCTGTGGGATGAACCGATTTTGATTTTGTTTTTTTGTTTGAAAGGTGAATTAGTCGGGAGTGTGTTGTTTGATGAAAATCGGTCAAAGATTCGGGGGTTTTTTAAATTTTTAATTTAATTACTTGTTAGAAAGTCGGTTAAATAGAAAATCTAGACCAAGTTATATCTGGATTATATTATACCTTGTCCAAAACAAATTGTTAGACTGACAACATTGTAAAAATCACGGGAAATTGCAACAATCTGTAAGAATATAAAATTCTTTGTTGCGAGTGGCAAGAGCCAGGTTTCACGCGAGATAAACTCATATAAAATCGTTAAGTCCCTCATTTATCTTCAGAGGGCCCTTACCTCTGTCGAAATGAGTTCCCTCTCGCTAAATAAACATTTCAGGCCCCCCCGGCCCGACCCGATCGAGAGTGATACCTTTTACTTGAAAGAAATAAAGATTTTCGAGGTAAATCAGAGAATATCTACTTATTTAGAAGTGTAGGGTTAAGAATACTTTCAAGCAAGTTGCTTTATTTTCGTATTCGTTTTGCAAATCCGCTTTTTGGGGTAAATTCTTTGTTTCAGAGCTTTACAATCCCAAAATAATCAAGACCAGACATAAAGTATAGCGATCTTTCAGTAATCATCATCAGCATTAGGTACATTTTTAGGTACTGCCTGAGTGAGCACATCCTCTGAGGACGTGCCATACAACGAGACATAAAGGAGTTTTCTCATGTGCCTGTAATTACGCCGGAATCTATACCCTTAGTAAGTAAGCAACACTGTTTGGCGGCAGAAATAAGAAAAGTGGTAGTTCTATAATATTCTCCGGACGAAATACTCATCAAAGAGCTACTAAAATCTATGCTACTAAAAATGCTGTAATAATTTGAGTAATAAGTAGTAACTTAATAACTAAATTAGATAAGTATGTATAGTAGGATATTTGATATTTTGTTTTAGTTTATTAGGTTTAAAATTTTGCACACCGCCGTTCTATATTTTTTTCATCATTCCTGTCCATTCAAAGGTTGTCTGGAAGAGATCGCTTTTAGCGATAAGGCCGTCCATTGTACTCAATAATATTCATTACACGTCATTTATGTGTGGGGTACAGTTTGTATATAAGCTATATATAAAAATGTATAATTATACCTATGAACTTTATAGTATTTGGTTTGGTCTTTAGAACTATGTCTAATATCTAATTTCCGGTGCAGTACAATAAAGAGTTTTCTATCTATCTATCTATCTATCTAAGCCAAAATTGGATGTGTATGCTGATGAGATTTTGATACCGTTCTTACATTTTTTGTTTGGGGAGAAGAATTTAACTAAGCCTACTTTTTGGGCTGGGGAAGTTTCTGAGAGAATGAAAACTAAATGCTTGCAAGCATTTGTTGAATTGATAGGGCATAGTGATTGTAAAGCTTCGTCTTCTCGCTGCACTAATATAAAGCCTTTGGAGGGGGACGGGGGGGTATTAACGACTGTCATGTTGGCCGATCACTGGAATGACTGGATGTATGCATTGAAAACTGCTGTGAAGGTTGTTGCTATGAATTATAATCCTGAATCTAAAAAGAATGTACGGTGCATTTGGAAGTCGCTTACGCTGCTGGTGACAGGACTTTTCGATGACACTGTAAGACGATACTGGTTCAATGATCTAGTCAAGCTGCTGACGGTATTTGTTGAGGTACCTACTTTACTAAACTACAATTATTATATCATAAAATTTAATATGATAGTAGGTAATTGGTTGAGTGCTCAGAAAGTAATTTTTTAACCTACTCAAATAGGTACCACTATGGTTTTTTAGTAGGTATCTACCAGAAATAGAATTCAAGAAAAATTTTAAATTTTGGCGTAAATTGTCTTTAGCTGTAACATGGCAGTTGTTGTAGGTCGATAGCAAATCCATAGGACAAAGGGTAGTCAGATACACGTCCGAACAGTGCCCATATTTTATTTTCATTTCGTATCCATACACAACGAGTTGAAAGGGGTTCAAACATTTGTGATATCTCAAAAACTGAATTTTCTAAAAAAATTTAAAGTTTGAATTTTAAAAATCTGTTTTGGGCCCGGTGGTTTTTGAGATATCGCAAAAATTCTTTCACGTTATTGTCCTCTTTTACACTTTTGATTTAGGCTAAAAAAACCGGAAAAAATTCTAACTCACCCTCCTCATTGTTCTCATATGGCAATTTTTAACTCCAAATATCTCGGAAACGTGACACTTTAGGATAATTGACCGAGCGAGCGAAGCGTCTCAATTTCGAGATTGGCTAAAAATGTTTTTGTCTTGCTGTCCGTCTGTCTGTCAGTTCTCGCCTACAGGTCGCATTTATCAACCGATTTCGACGATAATTTATAAGTTAAAAAACTGGAAAAACCGACTTCAATTCGACTACCAGCTTCATCATCAGATGATGATGATGATGACAGTTCATTGGGAATGTTCTAGTCACTAATAAACACCACATAAAAGTCACAGGAAAGCAAAATACGCAATTTCGTGCACGTGGTTGGTTTGATTCTTTAGAGGAACTACTGGTGGGTTTTTGCTTTTCTCCAATTAAATGCGATTTGAATGTACAAACTGGGTTAATTGACAAATTTAGAAAAATGTAACAATTTCGGTGTGCACCACAAAGGTCATTGTTGCTAGCAGTAAAATGGTAGGCGCTACGCCGCAACTTGTCATATTGCATCGTTGCTAGCAGTAAAATGGTAGGCGCTACGCAGCAACTTGGCATATTTTTCAGTTATTTCTATTTATAACCCAAACTACTGAACCGATTTTGATGAAAATTAAATGGGACCAATCTGGATGTATATCCTTTCAGATAAAAAAAGAATTTTTGAAATCGGTTCATAAATGACGGAGTTCTGAGGTAACAAACATTAAAAAAAATAATAAAAAAAATAAAAAAAAAAAAATAAAAAAAAAAATAAAAAAAAAAAACATACAACCGAATTGAGAACCTCCTCCTTTTTTGAAGTCGGTTAAAAATCGGCACACAAGTTCCTTGATTTATTTAATTTTTTTTTGTTGAGCGTGATTTTTGATTTCGGGGTTAGGGGGGAAGTTTTCTGTAGCGTTATTTATCGACGGATTTCAATCAAATTTGAGAAGCACATTAAAGACTTCATTCTGCACAAGATGGTGTAAAAATATGGATGTAATCGAACCCGCGACCTACAGCGTAGAACGCAGAGCTACAACCGACTGAGCTGTGAAGTGAAGCTAGTCGGTTCAATGATTATATCAATACATTTTATTTCGTAGAGCCTTCTCTACGTAATTTCGTAGAAGTATGCGCGCTACGCGAATTTGTAGATATTTCGTAGCTTCGTAGACGTCTGTCTGTCTTCGATAATTGTTTTTTAATCTGACGTCTGCTCTGAAGTTATTGTTTTGTAAAGGCGCTTTCAAATGATAAGCTATGCTTTAACATAGATCTATGTCTAATATCTAATTTCCAGTGCAGTACAATAACGAGTTTTCTATCTATCTATCTATGTCAAAAATCTTGCAGTTGCATAAATATAATAGTAATATATCGCATAGTTCGTAACACCATACCATTCAATGTAAATTCCACCCGTTTATATTGACGATATTACGAGAAAGTAGTGGATAAAAGGCTCAGAATCGTTATTTATAGAAATCTATGTGTGAGCCAGTGACCTTCTACAGGCTATGATGATGATTAATACTCATGATGCGCTCTTGGAGTCAACAATTCATGATTATTGTTGACTCCAAAAGCGCAGGCGAGTAGCTCCACAAACACTTTATCAATGTCTTTAATATCATTGCTGTCGATTCTGTTGTTGCATATTTCTAAACTAACCTAATTTGACAGCACTAAAAATGTTGCCGTCCCTTTCTCATAACACATCATCATTTTCTCATTTTTTATCAGTTTGTATTTAAGCTATATATAAAAATGTATCAATACTTCTGTTGTAGCTCTGCGTTCTACGCTGTAGGTCGCGGGTTCGATTACATCCATATTTTTACACCATCTTGTGCAGAATGAAGTCTTTAATGTGCTTCTCAAATTTGATTGAAATCCGTCGATAAATAACGCTACAGAAAACTTCCCCCCTAACCCCGAAATCAAAAATCACGCTCAACAAAAAAAAATTAAATAAATCAAGGAACTTGTGTGCCGATTTTTAACCGACTTCAAAAAAGGAGGAGGTTCTCAATTCGGTTGTATGTTTTTTTTTTTATTTTTTTTTTTATTTTTTTTTTTTTTATTTTTTTTATTATTTTTTTTAATGTTTGTTACCTCAGAACTCCGTCATTTATGAACCGATTTCAAAAATTCTTTTTTTATCTGAAAGGATATACATCCAGATTGATCCCATTTAATTTTCATCAAAATCGGTTCAGTAGTTTGGGTTATAAATAGAAATAACTGAAAAATATGCCAAGTTGCTGCGTAGCGCCTACCATTTTACTGCTAGCAACGATGCAATATGACAAGTTGCGGCGTAGCGCCTACCATTTTACTGCTAGCAACAATGACCTTTGTGGTGCACACCGAAATTGTTACATTTTTCTAAATTTGTCAATTAACCCAGTTTGTACATTCAAATCGCATTTAATTGGAGAAAAGCAAAAACCCACCAGTAGTTCCTCTAAAGAATCAAACCAACCACGTGCACGAAATTGCGTATTTTGCTTTCCTGTGACTTTTATGTGGTGTTTATTAGTGACTAGAACATTCCCAATGAACTGTCATCATCATCATCATCTGATGATGAAGCTGGTAGTCGAATTGAAGTCGGTTTTTCCAGTTTTTTAACTTATAAATTATCGTCGAAATCGGTTGATAAATGCGACCTGTAGGCGAGAACTGACAGACAGACGGACAGCAAGACAAAAACATTTTTAGCCAATCTCGAAATTGAGACGCTTCGCTCGCTCGGTCAATTATCCTAAAGTGTCACGTTTCCGAGATATTTGGAGTTAAAAATTGCCATATGAGAACAATGAGGAGGGTGAGTTAGAATTTTTTCCGGTTTTTTTAGCCTAAATCAAAAGTGTAAAAGAGGACAATAACGTGAAAGAATTTTTGCGATATCTCAAAAACCACCGGGCCCAAAACAGATTTTTAAAATTCAAACTTTAAATTTTTTTAGAAAATTCAGTTTTTGAGATATCACAAATGTTTGAACCCCTTTCAACTCGTTGTGTATGGATACGAAATGAAAATAAAATATGGGCACTGTTCGGACGTGTATCTGACTACCCTTTGTCCTATGGATTTGCTATCGACCTACAGCAACTGCCATGTTACAGCTAAAGACAATTTACGCCAAAATTTAAAATTTTTCTTGAATTCTATTTCTGGTAGATACCTACTAAAAAACCATAGTGGTACCTATTTGAGTAGGTTAAAAAATTACTTTCTGAGCACTCAACCAATTACCTACTATCATATTAAATTTTATGATATAATAATTGTAGTTTAGTAAAGTAGGTACCTCAACAAATACCGTCAGCAGCTTGACTAGATCATTGAACCAGTATCGTCTTACAGTGTCATCGAAAAGTCCTGTCACCAGCAGCGTAAGGGCGCTACGCCGCAACTTGTCATATTGCATCGTTGCTAGCAGTAAAATGGTAGGCGCTACGCAGCAACTTGGCATATTTTTCAGTTATTTCTATTTATAACCCAAACTACTGAACCGATTTTGATGAAAATTAAATTGGACCAATCTGGATGTATATCCTTTCAGATAAAAAAAGAATTTTTGAAATCGGTTCATAAATGACGGAGTTCTGAGGTAACAAACATTAAAAAAAAAAATAAAAAAAATAAAAAAAAAAAATAAAAAAAAAAAACATACAACCGAATTGAGAACCTCCTCCTTTTTTGAAGTCGGTTAAAAATCGGCACACAAGTTCCTTGATTTATTTAATTTTTTTTTGTTGAGCGTGATTTTTGATTTCAATTATTTTAATTATCTATATATTTTCAGGTTCTAAACAGTTGTTTTCTTGCGGGAATAAATATTGCAGCGACCGTTTGTGACATGGATGGCGTTAATAGAAGAGCACTCAACATTTTAGGGTCAAGTTTTAACCGTCCGTATTTTGAATACAATCGTCATGAAATAGTGGCCCTATTTGATGCCCCGCACCTACTGAAATGCTTTCGGAATTTATTTCTTAAGTATAATATAGTATGTCAAAGTGGAATCACTAATGATGGACAGCCAATCAAGGGTAAGTAAAATCGATTGCTTCTACATTAGGCTTGTCGAAAAAATATCGATACGAGTATATCGATATTTTTTGCTAGTATATTGTGAGTCGATATATAACATAATTATTCAATATCGAAAATCGTATCAAAAACGATATTTTTTTCTGCTTTCGCTACCGGACAAATACTGGTTTGCCTTAAATCAATACTATCAAAAAAGATGAAAGTTTATTTGTGTGTAATTACTATTACCTAATAATGAGCTAAACTGAACTAAATACATTATAATTTTAAAATAGCTAAATTTCAGAAAATTTGCGATACGTACAATTCACAATTGGTTTGTTTTTCAGGTATTGCAAAATGGAGCCATATTTCTAACTTCTATGATGAAGATAACAAAAACCCATATTTTGTTTTCGCGCCAAGTTTAACAAAAGACCACATATCACCTAACAACAGACAAAAAATGAGGGTTAAGTTAGCAGCTCAGGTATTAAGTCACACTGTTGCTGCTGGAATCTACGCCAAAGTATCTCAAGGTAGGTTTGTAAGCTCAAAGGATTTCAACAAAATGATGTTATACTATTGGGTGCCCGCGGCTTCGCCTGCATGGTAGTATTTTCCCCGGTCTTGTTACTTTTTCGGGATAAAAAGTAGTAAATGTTAATCCAGGTTACAATCTTTGTTTGTTCCCAATTTCATCCAAATGGATCCAGTGGTCCAGAGCGTGATTGAACCACAAACATCCAAACATTCGCATTTATAATAATAGTAGGATTAGTAAGATCTCTTTGTATCTAATAATACTAAAATATCCACAAAATGTAGTATTCATAAATTGATTATTTACTTATTTTCAGGCATACTTCCGACAGACGCAGGTACTACAGCCAATTTAATAAGTAAAGTGGACTGCCTCTTTGACGCACTGAATGCTGACTCCGCAGATTTGAGAAGAGGTAAAAAATTCTCCCAAAATTTGTCTGACAGAAGCCCACACCTAAAATTCTTCAAAGAGATGTGTTCGGAGATTCAGAAGTTAGAATTTATAGGAGCCAAACAAAGACCTCCGTCTCAAGATGGCTGGCTACAGACTATGATTGGAGTAGAAAGATTGTGGAAAAATCTTAAAAACAAATACCCAACAGAAGTAGGTAGCTTGGCGACGAGACGGCTGCAACAGGACCCTCTGGAAAATTTTTTCGGCTGTGTGAGAGGTAATTGTGGTTCAAATGCAAATCCAACAGTCGCGCAGTTCGTATCAGGATTCAAAACTGCTATTGTTTCAAGTATAACTCATACAAACTCGCGCACTAACTGCGAAAGTGATCAAAATAATATTTTGAGCAATTTGAACCACTTCCTCACGTCTCAGAAAAAGCAACCATCGGAAGGAGGTCATGATGCGGAAGAAGAGAGTCAAAGCTCCGCCATACTCGTTGATCTCGAAAACCACGATCCGAACATCATGGAAAGCGATGAACCCACCTGGCATAGGATTTGGATTATGATCATTAAATTGCTGCTAGACTATGTGACAAGGAGTGGTGGATCAATTTACACCATCATCAACTCAATGCTGCCTGTGGTCGAAACTGCCTTGAAGAGGGGGGACTCCACACAAAGAGTCCGCGCTTTAGCATGTTGGAATGAACTTATCAAAAACTTCGCCATTGAAACAAAATCAGACAATATGGGTAAAAGAGTAAAGCTGATTGTAAGTAATCCCTTTGAAATTAAACAATGCCAAAACTGAGGATGCTGCAACTGCGAAGTTCTATACCTGGTGGCTTTTGATAAGAAAATTTAAGCCAAAATTGGATGTGTATGCTGATGAGATTTTGATACCGTTCTTACATTTTTTGTTTGGGGAGAAGAATTTAACTAAGCCTACTTTTTGGGCTGGGGAAGTTTCTGAGAGAATGAAAACTAAATGCTTGCAAGCATTTGTTGAATTGATAGGGCATAGTGATTGTAAAGCTTCGTCTTCTCGCTGCACTAATATAAAGCCTTTGGAGGGGGACGGGGGGGTATTAACGACTGTCATGTTGGCCGATCACTGGAATGACTGGATGTATGCATTGAAAACTGCTGTGAAGGTTGTTGCTATGAATTATAATCCTGAATCTAAAAAGAATGTACGGTGCATTTGGAAGTCGCTTACGCTGCTGGTGACAGGACTTTTCGATGACACTGTAAGAAGATACTGGTTCAATGATCTAGTCAAGCTGCTGACGGTATTTGTTGAGGTACCTACTTTACTAAACTACAATTATTATATCATAAAATTTAATATGATAGTAGGTAATTGGTTGAGTGCTCAGAAAGTAATTTTTTAACCTACTCAAATAGGTACCACTATGGTTTTTTAGTAGGTATCTACCAGAAATAGA
The DNA here is from genome assembly GCA_947859175.1 of Gandaritis pyraliata. Classification (NCBI taxonomy): domain Eukaryota; kingdom Metazoa; phylum Arthropoda; class Insecta; order Lepidoptera; family Geometridae; genus Gandaritis; species Gandaritis pyraliata. The sequence goes on along the minus strand of OX401880.1, from coordinate 1,947,447 downwards.
ATTCAAGAAAAATTTTAAATTTTGGCGTAAATTGTCTTTAGCTGTAACATGGCAGTTGCTGTAGGTCGATAGCAAATCCATAGGACAAAGGGTAGTCAGATACACGTCCGAACAGTGCCCATATTTTATTTTCATTTCGTATCCATACACAACGAGTTGAAAGGGGTTCAAACATTTGTGATATCTCAAAAACTGAATTTTCTAAAAAAATTTAAAGTTTGAATTTTAAAAATCTGTTTTGGGCCCGGTGGTTTTTGAGATATCGCAAAAATTCTTTCACGTTATTGTCCTCTTTTACACTTTTGATTTAGGCTAAAAAAACCGGAAAAAATTCTAACTCACCCTCCTCATTGTTCTCATATGGCAATTTTTAACTCCAAATATCTCGGAAACGTGACACTTTACCGATCAAAAAATCGGTCTCGGTCTCAAAAAATCCGCTCAATGTTTCCATACCAAGCAGCGCACACCTATGTGCTGTACGTTTGACGAGCACACTGTAAATACGTACTCGCCCCACTGAAGGTATCATTCCTATGCATAGGTACCTACCTATATTACAAAATGATTTCTTAGAAAATATAGATATTTATATTATTTATTAATAAGAAAAATGTGAACCAAGCAATAAACTTCGCGAGCTGCATGCAGCTCGCGCACCACGCAACCTAGTTAATATATATATAATTGTAATATTCAAGCAGAGTACAAAAAAATTAAATATGCTCTTCTCAGTTCGTCGGAACTGCATCATTGCTATGCGTGTAATAGTTTAACCTATAATTTATAATTAAAAAATATACAAAACTACAACTCATACTAATTCATTGTTCAAAGATAAGCAATAATAATATAACAAGATGAATTATAAGCTGCATACTTATCATTCCCTTCCTATTGCATATAGAAACGATCTAAAAATCAATAGACATTATCTGTCTGCCCTATCTCAAATCTATACCTATTTATATCTACATCTACACAATAAATAAACACACAAATCTTTTAAAATGATTTATTAATTATTTTATTATGGTATAGAATTTTAATTTTAGCGTTAAGTATTTAATTCTCTAGGTAGTTGTATATAGAATAGATTATTATTATTTTATTATTATAGAATAAAGTATAGAATACAAATACAACAATAAATTATAATATTCACTTAGCTTTTATCTTTCTGGTACCAGAGCTCCGCTCGGTTCGACGGTTGGAAACAGAATGCCCCCACTATTCAAGCGCCAGCGCTTTTATAGTCACTAGTAAACAACTCGAGCCGCTGACGTCACAAACACCTGTTGTTTTCAACAAAATCGAAACCTTAATGGATTTGACTGGCGTTTTCGCTAAATATGTTTGCTACTAGATGTATTATTCATTTTAACATACTTATTTCTATATAATAATGGTTATTTACATAGTTATCCACAATTATTACAGATAAATGACATAAAGTTAAAAATAACAAATAAATACCTGTACAATGGTATTTTTTCAATCACACATATTGTTTATTCAACATCTACAGTGGTCACATACACATATTCGTATTATTATTTGAACAATTTTTAGAAATAATCTATCACGGCCATACTGACCAGTACTTCGCTCTCGAAGTACACATCCATATTATTATTAGCCTCTAATCTTGACATGTTAGCCCTCCCACCTGCTGCACCATGGTTACCAGACTAACATCAGATTAGTGACCGACCAGCAGTATTTTTTATTAGCCACCAATCTTCTCAATGTTAGCCCTCCCACCTGCTGCACCATGGTTACCAGACTACATCAGATTGGTGACCGACCAGCAGTATTTTTCATAAGAGATCTCTGGCCTTGACATACAAGCACCTATCACCTGCTGCAGCATGAATTTCAGTGAAGTATCAGGGCAGAGACCGACCAGCAGTATATCAGGACTTATGATCTTCACATGTTAACCCTGTCACCCGCTGCCAGTGACATCTAGATCAACAACAGAACAAAAGCCGACCAGCGGAAAAATAAATACATATATAGACTTATGATCTTGACATGTTAACCCTGTCACCCGCTGCCAGTGACATCTAGATTAACATCAGAACAAAATTCGAACAGCGGTAAAAAGAAATCCAAATATGTATATGCTCACTGTGCCAACACTGATTTGTATACAAAATGTTTTTAAAATACATTATTATTATTTTCAGGTCCTTAGAAATATCTTGTTTTTAATAGCAAATGTAAGTTATAGTCTTGTCTCTGTATTACCTAGCTTAAGTAAAATATTTGAGAAGTACATAGCTGAGGAGCTTATGGACTACCTAGCAGCAAATAAGATTTTAAGCTAACGTCCATTTGGCTTCCAAAAGGGGAAATCTACTAAACATACCACCATGAGGCTAGTTGAAGATGTATTTGAGGGTTTGGAGACTCCATGGCATTTAATTGCGTTGCACATACAATTCTTGAGGTAAAACTATTACACTACGGCGTTAAACGAAAAGAGAGGTATACCAATTTCATATTTAAACAATAGACAGCAGGTAACTGAATTAAACGGCTGTCGTTCAAGTAAATGTAATATAGAGTTGGGAGTGCCTCAGGACTCAATTCTAGGGCTTCTACTTTTCTTAATGACGTATCAGTAGTATTTAAGGATGTAAACCTATTTGCCGATGATAGACACCTTATTATTGAAGATATAGAGTATTTTTTGATTTAGAACAACGGTTCTCAGTAAATAATAATTATGATCTTAAATATAAATAACTAATATAGTTCAATTTCACGCTTGGATCAAGATATGGAAAAGTAACACCAAAAAATAACAGATGTAATGGAGGACTTCGAAATCGCTCCTAAAAGTAATGCAAAACCTTAAAGAACCTATATGGTTAGATAGCAAACTTAACTCGGGCTACTCACTTGGAGGAGTTAACAAAAAGACTTTGTTCAGCAACTGAGGAGAAAGAGGGGCTCGGGAAGTATATTTTGCGTATTTTCACTCCCTAGTGACTTTGTATTTTGAGTATGACAGGAGAATTTATACACCAAAATCTAATTTTATGTAAGGGAAAACCTAAATGTTCTCACTACCGTAAAAGAAACACAGACATAAGGATCGCTTAGTTAGTCGTAAAACACAGCTCACAAAAATCTTGAAAAGTTACAATCTGTATAATAAAATACAGTATTATAATATTAATGAAGCTATGACAGATAAAAGCATATTTGTAGCAGAATCTGTTTTTTACTCCTATTATTATATTAATATGTATTGTATGTATTGAATTTATTTTCCTGGATGATGCTTTTGCAAACATTTTTAAATCGATTATTCTATTCATACTTGGACGATGCTTTTACAGATTGTAATTTTTTTTTTGTTGGTAGCATTACAAGCATTGCTTAGTTTGGGACTAGAGGGTGTTGTGTGAAATGTCCCTGAATATTTATTTATTTCATTTATTTATTTATTTATTTGTTTGACTAAATAGCATGTACTCCAGTATATTATGCTTGTTTGCCAGATTGTTTTCTTTGTGATAAGTATGTGTACTGTGTTGTGACTTTCCTAAGAACATGTTAAAAGTCTCAAAAGTAAAAAAAAATTAATCAAATAGTCAAAGCGGTTCTTCTAGAGAAACATTTTGTTCAATCTGAAGATGTAAATGGTATATGTGCGAAAACTTGTAGTATTATATTGGGTGTACCCCAAGGCTCGATTATTGGTCCATTCCTGTTTCTAGTCTATATAAATGATCTACCTATCTAGTCCGTAAACTATCAGATATAATAAAATTGTAATGATAACTAATAATTAACTAAATTATTAATAACTTGTAATTGAGATAATGACTCTTTAGCTATAATTGAAAATGGGTTTAATGTTAATAGCTTAACTGTTAACTCTGATAAAACTAAAAATGTATGAAATTATCTTTGACGAATAACCTGACTATCCCCGTACCTGCTCAATTTCAGTTATTTCCCTAGTGTTGAAATTCTCTTTTGGGCAATGCTGCAGACGCAAGTAGCATTTTCATCTTTGAAAATAAAGAGCAATCAGAGGAATTTACGGACTTAGACCGAGATACAGCTTCAATATTTAAGGAAATTTATATTATGACGATGCTATCGCTTTATATTTTATTTAAACAAGAAAACACTAAAAACTGTTTCATGTGTATTTTGTATATATTACAAATATTGTAAATACTGTATTAGTCGTAATTTTATTTGTGAATAAAAATATTTAATCTAAATAAGTGATTGAAAATTGTGACAACCACAAATATGTGACACAAAATAAACATTAACTTAAATTGCCAAACACAAGACTGTCAAAAATAAATAAGCCATTTTTTAATTAATTGCGCCAGTTTTTACAATGTCTTGCCAGACAGCATTAAGGAAACCAATGAAAATGTATTCAGAAATACTATAAAAAAAAAAATGTTGGAAAGTAAAACCTATTACGACATGGATCAATTTCTCTCGGACCGTCAATCTTGGAATATTCTTTAAATTGTAAAATTGTTGTAGTGTAGGCATTTATTTTGACATTTACATCTTTGACATTTGCTTATATATATTTTTTTCTGTTTAGTATTAATTGTAAATTTTATTGGTCCCATTTAATTTTCATCAAAACAGTTTCAGTAGTAGAAGTAATTCTAAAAAAAATATGCCAACCACGTGCATGAAATTTCGTACCTACTTATGAACTGTCATTATCATTATCCGCATCATCATCCGATGATGAAGCCGGTAGTCGAATTGAAGTCGGTTTTTACTTATAATTTATATGAGAACAAATTTGTGTTAGCCAATAGCAACCGTCGGTAGTTTTTACGTAATACAGTCGCTTAATATTATTTATATCAAGCAATATTTGATTATTGTGATCAAAGTAGTTTTGCTAATTCACTTTAATATTTTTATTATATTCAGGAATAGTTTCTTTTAGAAATTTTTGAATAGGTACAATTTTCCTTAATAGTCTTAAAATTGAATCCCAGAAGCATTTTAAAAGTAAACATTTGATTGTCGTTTCATAAAAATTTGCATTGTAATCATCATACTATTTTATATTGAATCAGTGCAGTAATTGTCGTCTATTTAGATAGATGTTCTTTTAGTAGCATTTAGTAATTTTCATAAAATTGTTATTGCGATTTGCGGAAGTGTGAAATATTTTTACAGGTACCTATTTATCTTGGAGTTGTTTAAAATCAGTAGTGATCAGAGACCAGAGTTCATTTTAAAAAATAAATGCTGTTGAAAGCAAGGCGCTGCCCTAATTGAGACGTGAAAATCAAACCAAAGTTTTTATTTCAAGTCCATCCTAACCAGCGGTCACGATTGTTAAAACCAATAATTATGACCTTCTTAAGTCCAATACATAAAATGCCTATGATAAATAAATGAATGAACTATGAACTATCCATTTCGCAGACCCGATTTGTAGATAAAAGAACGTTTGGCCATTCTGATTTCAATTGTCACAGAAACTTACAGCAACAGTTATAATGCTGCTCCACCCTAGATCCTCTACGATACAGTTAACGGTCCCACACCAGGTCTCGGGTACTTTTTTTCATTTTTCTTCAGGGTCGAATGGCAGCAACACCACATCGTCGCCTCGCCGCCGTCGATCAGCCACTGCATGTTGAATAGCCTTCAGTAAGCTCCACCACAGCGAGGTCCATGTCTGAAACATAAAAACAACAATTATAATTTCTGTAACTTCGTATCCCACTTCTGATAATAGTTTAACCTATAATTTATAATTAAAAAATATACAAAACTACAACTCATACTAATTCATTGTTCAAAGATAAGCAATAATAATATAACAAGATGAATTATAAGCTGCATAATTATCATTCCCTTCCTATTGCATATAGAAACGATCTAAAAATCAATAGACATTATCTGTCTGCCCTATCTCAAATCTATACCTATTTATATCTACATCTACACAATAAATAAACACACAAATCTTTTAAAATGATTTATTAATTATTTTATTATGGTATAGAATTTTAATTTTAGCGTTAAGTATTTAATTCTCTAGGTAGTTGTATATAGAATAGATTATTATTATTTTATTATTATAGAATAAAGTATAGAATACAAATACAACAATAAATTATAATATTCACTTAGCTTTTATCTTTCTGGTACCAGAGCTCCGCTCGGTTCGACGGTTGGAAACAGAATGCCCCCACTATTCAAGCGCCAGCGCTTTTATAGTCACTAGTAAACAACTCGAGCCGCTGACGTCACAAACACCTGTTGTTTTCAACAAAATCGAAACCTTAATGGATTTGACTGGCGTTTTCGCTAAATATGTTTGCTACTAGATGTATTATTCATTTTAACATACTTATTTCTATATAATAATGGTTATTTACATAGTTATCCACAATTATTACAGATAAATGACATAAAGTTAAAAATAACAAATAAATACCTGTACAATGGTATTTTTTCAATCACACATATTGTTTATTCAACATCTACAGTGGTCACATACACATATTCGTATTATTATTTGAACAATTTTTAGAAATAATCTATCACGTGCATGCGTGGTTCGTTGCTTTACTTGTATCTGTCATTTATTCATAACTGATTTTTTTAAGGCAATCGTCCGTAGTTGGACATTTCTGCCAGCGCGCCACGTTCATAACTGAATAATATCGTAGACTTAAGCCACCTAGCTTTAGCTATGACGAAAAAAAAACTTAATTTTTGCTAGTTCTTGACAAATAAATACAGAATTTACGCCAGATTTATTCTAGCCTTGCACTTACGATTCCTGTCATCTATTTGTCATGGCGTGAAGACACTTCTTTGGTTAAAGTAAGTGAGCAACCTTTCTCTGAATAATGAAACTTTTTTAAGGAATAGTATTGGGGTATTCTACTCCACTTTAATCGAAAACGAAAACTCAGACAACTGAATCGAGGAGTGAAGCTCCGAGATTGTCTGAGTTTTCGTTTAAAGTGGAGTAGAATGCCCAATACTATACTACTTTCGCAAATGCGGGCTTACAATAAAAAAGTATTAAATACTGAAAACATCGAAAGACGTGCCCACCGTCTTGGCTTAATCCGCGATCGCCTTTCTAATGAGACGGAGGAGCAACGTACCCACCGTCTCAGCTTGATCCACGAGCGCCTATCAAATGAGACGGAGGAGCAACGTGCACACCGTCTCAGCCTGATGCACGAGCGTCTATCAAATGAGACGGAGGAGCAACATGCACACCGTCTCAGCTTGATGCACGAGCGCCTATCAAATGAGACGGAGGAGCAACGTGCACACCGTCTTCGTTTGATTCACGAGCGTCTATCAAATGAATCGGAGGAGCAACGTGCATACCGTCTCAGCTTGATCCACGAGCGCCTATCAAATGAATCGGAGGAGCAACGTGCATACCGTCTCAGTTTGATCCACGAGCGCCTATCAAATGAGACGGAGGAGCAACGTGCACACCGTCTCAGCTTGATCCACGATCGTCTGTCAAATGAGACAGAAGAACAACGTGCCCACCGTCTAAGTTTGATCCGCGATCGCTTAGCAAATGAAACGGAGGAGCAACGTGCTCACCGTTTAAGCTTGATCCACGAGCGTCTATTAAATGAAACGCTTGAAGCTCGTTCGGTTCGACTTAGTACAATGAGACAAGCTAGTCACGTTCGTAGGAACATTACAAGTGAACAATCTTTTCAAACGGCTATTAATATCTTCGCAGATATTTCATGCGCTGTTTGTAAAAGAACTGTTTACCCACAACAGCGTTTCAATTTACAAACAAATATGTATAATACACTGTTACCCGATAGTAGCTGTCGCTTAGTAAGTTTGTCAGTATCTATTACGTCATTGAATTTGTTCTGAAAGGTGAAGACGTCTGAACTAGGCTTCCAGCTAAGCCCAAGCGTTTTTCTTGACTCTCCACATTTAAAACTAAGGGGTAAGTCCACGATTTCCTCAGGAAGATTTTCAGTTAGTTCTGGTGTGTTACTTGACCATTTTCGTATGTTCATTCCAGCCTCACTTAAAATACTTATTACTTGTCGTTGTAACTCTCGGGTTTCTTCTAATGTATCCCTACCTTCCAGCAGGTCATCCATATAGAAAGAGTCCTTAAGGGCTTTTACTGCTAATGGGAACTTCTTTTTCTGCTCTGTAATACATTTCTTTGGCAAGCACCATTCTCTAATAGGGTCTTTTTGCTTGAGTAGATTATCAAAATCATCAAGGGAGCCGCTTAAAATGTCATTAATAATTTCCTTTTTTTTTTTTACTCAGAGGCCTCGGTTTGTTGAATCGCCGCCGCAACATTTCAACTTGCTCATCCAAGATGGCGTCGCTTCCCATAGACACAACTTTATCTTTAAAACTCTGCTCCAAAAGTTTCATGGGTGATAGTAACTTAGATTTTACGTTTTTGTATGAATCTGTATTTTGAATTTTCATGGGCGATTTGGCGTGCACATATTTGTATGGCTCGTTCGAACTTTGCCCTATAAGTTTAATGGGTGATCTTTCCGTGGATGTTGTGTGTATGGATTTGGGCGAGTCGTTAGTTCGGGGAGACTGAGTATTGTATGAATCAGTGGTATTAATTCTTCTAGGTGTTCTGAGATTCAATTGTTGTCGACTTGATTCAATGCTGGGTGATGGAGCTGGGGAGGCACACTCTGTCTTAACTCTGCGTTCCCTTGAACTCGAAGGCTTATCCAACAATGGTTGCCGGGCCTTTGTCCTCCGTAAGGACATGCGACTCGGCATTACAGGGCCGTGGCGTACCGATGTACTCGGAGAGTTAGCTTGTTCTTCTAATATCAATTTCTCAATATTATCAATCAAAGCCTGTAAATCGTGAGGTGCGGCTGGTGTGCAAGTGAGACAGACGTATCGTGTCTTCTCGCTCGCACCTATGCATTGTGCGTGCGCGCCTACAGACCCGCAGAGCAGGCATAACGTTATATCCCACATTCCTTGATCAGAGTCATGGGATCGTCCATTAGGGCACTTGCACACTTCAACGGTGCAAACCAAAGGGCGTTCGTAAATTTCAGCAAATGCATTCTGCTCTAACTCCCAAGCTGCATCTCTATCGGGTACGTAATATCCTTGGTTTTCAACAGCTTCATAGAAATTCTCTTTATCATTACAGAGCGGGCATTTTAGGTAATGCATCCCCGCACTCAGCGCCATGCGCTGTAATCAGTTTCTATGGATCCATGCGTCTTTCCCACAGCACGGCCACTAAGTTCACCACCCGGGGTTTTGTTCTTCTAACTCTATTGAAAACAGCAACATTGTGAATGATGTTCATGTATTGTGGCTTTAGAGATTGCTACGCAGAATAGAGGTCACTCCAAATACTAAAAAGTGATTTAATTATAGATTTTCCTTCACTTTCTCTACTGCACAATAGAATAAGTAAAGATAGGTACTGCATCATTTTGACCTTTCATTTTACAAGTATGCATTTAATAATATCCTATTAGCGTGCTAAAGTAGCCTATTATTTTTATTAAGGGTAGTCTTCCAACGGGTTGATTTTTAAATGTCCAATTTCCTGTAAGTGTAGGTTGTTCTTTACAACCAAAATTATTTTAGTGTTTATTTTAACTCAATTCGTGTTGTTTGTTTGAGAATTGAAAGCGTAATTCTATGTTAAAAATTAATATTAGTATTGTAAAATATCTGATTTGTTTTACACAAAGACATGGTACCTGTGCAACCTTTCAGGTCAAAACATAGAACCAATATTGAATTAACTTCTTTCCTCTCTAACGTGGTGGGTTGGCGTGACTCAGCATATAGTCTGTAAGACACAATGTCTGATGTTGTTGACCCCTGCAGCTTCATTATTCTGTGCCCTTGCCAAATATGACTGTTACGAACTAATAAAATTAAATGAGCTCGCCCAGAGAGCAGTATAGGCTTATCTTATTGTTGAAGCACAGTAATAAAACTCGTAAAACTCGTAAAGAGAAAAACCTTCAAAGTATCCATCCTCCAGAACTTGAAAAAGGCCCTGATCGGGCCTCCGTGCTGAGAAATAATCTTGAAGAAGCGAGCCCATTTATCTAAAGCAAGCATCGACATTTTGCCAGCTTTTACTTTCACCAATAGTTAAGGTACTTAATTATTTTTTACGACTGAAAAATCATTGCGGACGAAACTATCATAGGCGGACGAGCGTTTTTTGAAAATGCCAGTTTTGAATCCATAGATAATAGAATTTGAAACTGTGCTCTTGTCAAAGTCATTAATGTCAAAGATAAAATACCATATAAAATTTTTAAAGGAGTTCGTCATAATAGAGTACCTACCTACATATCTGTCTCCAAAATACTTTTAAAAGAGGTTTTAATCGTTGGTCGAAAATGTTTGTATAATGCAATGATCTTTGGTGTAATGGTTACGCCTCAGAACTATAAATAAATGGTTACCCAGTCATATGGTAATTTCTGTGAAAGGAACTAACCCCACCTCCTTGAGCTTATAATGACCAAAATAAAATAACCTCTGCAGTTGTAAAACCAAGAGCCAACTAAACTTTCTATAATACCTGCTTCCAAACTCTCTTTCGAGGAGGTGGCCGCGGAGTTTGATGTGCTGTTCCAGGAGTATCTTGCATCGGTTCCGGCTCCGGTGCTGCAGACGGCTGTGATTCAGGCTCTGGATCATCCAACTGAAGATCTTCAAAAATGCTGGGTTGGATCTCGTCGTCGTCGTCGTCCTCAAAATCTTCGATATCGGAGAAGTTCCCATTGCCCAGCGCCTGTATAGCTTGATCATCATTCAAACTTCCGCCTACAAAGTAAAAAAAAAGAAACGATTAGTTTTAAATCTATGTCAAAACAATCATCAAGTACAGTACCCACTCCCGAATAACATTTCGGTAGTACAACCGGAGCCGCACGATCGTAGCGGTCGAACTTACAACGTAATTCTAACTAAACCTTCCTCTAAGTTTCAAGTTCATAGGTTGAAGGATAAAGCATCTATTCGAAAACATATATTTGAATAACTTGAATAGAACATCTTTTCAAAAACTTGCAGGTATTTTAGTTTGATTTGAATAACTTAACTTGAATAGAGCATCTATTCGAAAACATATATTTGAATAACTTGAATAGAACATCTTTTCAAAAACTTGCAGGTATTTTAGTTTGATTTGAATAACTTAACTTGAATAGAGCATCTATTCGAAAACATATATTTGAATAGAACATCTTTTCAAAAACTTGCAGGTATTTTAGTTTGATTTGAAAAACTTAACTTGAATAGAGCATCTATTCAAAAACATACTTTTGAATAAGTTGAATAGAACATCTTTTAGACAATTTAGAGGTATTCTAGATTGATTTGAATAACTAAATTCAATAGAGCATTAAATACTGCGATGCTGCGTTATACATATTTTACATAAAGTTTGACTGTTTAAAAACTGCGTACAGCATAGAGCATTAAAAATTGCCATATGAGAACAATGAGGAGGGTGAGTTAGAATTTTTTCCGGTTTTTTTAGCCTAAATCAAAAGTGTAAAAGAGGACAATAACGTGAAAGAATTTTTGCGATATCTCAAAAACCACCGGGCCCAAAACAGATTTTTAAAATTCAAACTTTAAATTTTTTTAGAAAATTCAGTTTTTGAGATATCACAAATGTTTGAACCCCTTTCAACTCGTTGTGTATGGATACGAAATGAAAATAAAATATGGGCACTGTTCGGACGTGTATCTGACTGTAAAGTTGGGAAAGCCAGTATTACATGAGCTTCTGTTTCTTGTTGTGGGTTAGCCGAAGCATTACAGCAAAAAAGGCACAATTTTGTACATGTATAAGGAACTGCATTCCCACTGTCTTATTGAAGAAATATGTTTGACATTTCAGTCTTGTGCAAGTTGATTGTATGTTTTGCGTGTATGAATTGTGTGTACAAACTGTTTATGTTTATCAACCTAGTTGGATAGCACGAAATACATGTTTTTGTAAGGATTTTGTGACACATGTTTAGCAGCAGTGGAAACGGATTCCGTTCCTTGCAGTGAAAACACTAGCCTGGCTAAATTACAACTAGTTCAATTTAAACTAAACTAGTTCAAGTTAAATTTCAACTAGTTCAGACACATATAAGCTGGAATACGGAGTCAGACACGGTGGACTTACATCGCCAAAGCTTTTTAACTTGTATATGAATGAACTGATTGTTGAACTCAGCAAAAGGCATGCAGGTTGTTCTATAGATGGGGTTATGGTTATAAAGTTGCTATACTAATTTTGACACCCTCCCCTCACCCCTCGGCACACTCTGTGAAGGGTAGTTTGGGGAAAAAATAAACATAAACTTTCATCATTTGCCATACAGCATAATAATACTAAGGGCGTCTTGCACCAGAATCACTAAACGTATTTAACAGCTAAATCGATTTAAATCTGACGTATTTGTATGACTTGACAACTCGCTAAATACTATTTAAGAGTTAAACGCGTTTAGCGATTCTGGTGCAAGCCGCCCTAAGTTTCAAACAAAACGTACGGCGCGTTACAAAGTTGCTATACAAACTTTGACACCCCCTACACCCCCTCTTAGAGATAGTTTTGAAGATATTTTAACAAAACATATTTACTAAATTAATGCTGACCATGCCATGGCCATGCGAGCCAGGAAAACCAGTTATGAGGAATCTCAGGCATAATTGCGGTTTGAAACATTTGGTTCATCTCAATGTATTTAGATTTGATGAACTGAAGTTTTCATATTCAAGATTATAAAATTTTAGTAAATTAACGTTTCATTGGTTTCAGTCTCTAGATTTTCTTCAGTTGTTGAATTGCTTACCTGCCTATGAAAAGTCAGTATTTGTGAGACAAGGCATACAACTTTGGTTGTCTGGTGTTCTGCCAACAATTGCTAAAGCACTAATCTCAATAGAAGATGTAGAAAAAGCTGAAACATACCTAGGTTATGTTGAATTGTTGACTGTAGAGTTGGTTAAATATAATTACTTTGAATATCCTGAATGGGAAAACTTTTTGCAGAATGTTGTTGACCAAAACAAGTAAGTATTGTTTTATTTTATCTGAAAAAAATGTACTTTCAGGTTGGTCCCATTCAATTTTCATCAAAATCGGTTCTGTAGTTTGGCTTATAAATAGAAATAACTGGAAAAAAATATGCCATCCACGTGTACGAAATTGCGTATTTTGCTTTCCTGTGACTTTTTAGTGATGTTTATGGTCACTAAAACATTCCCAATGAACTGCCATCATCATTATCATCATCTGATGATGAAGCTGGTAGTCGAATTGAAGTCGGTTTTCTAGTTTTTTAAACTTATAAATTATTAAGTCAAATGTGGGTGGACTTGCTCATCACAGACCTTAACTTTTTAGGTTTCCAATGTACACTCTGAGTTTGTTGGAGAAAGGCAAACCCACCTGGCATAGGATTTGGATTATGATCATTAAATTGCTGCTAGACTATGTGACAAGGAGTGGTGGATCAATTTACACCATCATCAACTCAATGCTGCCTGTGGTCGAAACTGCCTTGAAGAGGGGGGACTCCACACAAAGAGTCCGCGCTTTAGCATGTTGGAATGAACTTATCAAAAACTTCGCCATTGAAACAAAATCAGACAATATGGGTAAAAGAGTAAAGCTCTAAATGCTCTACCATAGTGCTACGCCAGCTCTACGAAAATTCTACGCTAGCTCTACGTTTGACTAACTTACCTGCTCTTATAATAAGTTACTTAAGTTATCTGTATATTTGCTGAGGTCAAATAAATAATTATCTTATCTTATCTTATCTTATCAATCCTACTCAGGTACTCATGGGCACTGTTCGGACGTGTATCTGACTACCCTTTGTCCTATGGATTTGCTATCGACCTACAGCAACTGCCATGTTACAGCTAAAGACAATTTACGCCAAAATTTTAAATTTTTCTTGAATTCTATTTCTGGTAGATACCTACTAAAAAACCATAGTGGTACCTATTTGAGTAGGTTAAAAAATTACTTTCTGAGCACTCAACCAATTACCTACTATCATATTAAATTTTATGATATAATAATTGTAGTTTAGTAAAGTAGGTACCTCAACAAATACCGTCAGCAGCTTGACTAAATCATTGAACCAGTATCTTCTTACAGTGTCATCGAAAAGTCCTGTCACCAGCAGCGTAAGCGACTTCCAAATGCACCGTACATTCTTTTTAGATTCAGGATTATAATTCATAGCAACAATCTTCACAGCAGTTTTCAATGCATACATCCAGTCATTCCAGTGATCGGCCAACATGACAGTCGTTAATACCCCCCCGTCCCCCTCCAAAGGCTTTATATTAGTGCAGCGAGAAGACGAAGCTTTACAATCACTATGCCCTATCAATTCAACAAATGCTTGCAAGCATTTAGTTTTCATTCTCTCAGAAACTTCCCCAGCCCAAAAAGTAGGCTTAGTTAAATTCTTCTCCCCAAACAAAAAATGTAAGAACGGTATCAAAATCTCATCAGCATACACATCCAATTTTGGCTTAAATTTTCTTATCAAAAGCCACCAGGTATAGAACTTCGCAGTTGCAGCATCCTCAGTTTTGGCATTGTTTAATTTCAAAGGGATTACTTACAATCAGCTTTACTCTTTTACCCATATTGTCTGATTTTGTTTCAATGGCGAAGTTTTTGATAAGTTCATTCCAACATGCTAAAGCGCGGACTCTTTGTGTGGAGTCCCCCCTCTTCAAGGCAGTTTCGACCACAGGCAGCATTGAGTTGATGATGGTGTAAATTGATCCACCACTCCTTGTCACATAGTCTAGCAGCAATTTAATGATCATAATCCAAATCCTATGCCAGGTGGGTTTGCCTTTCTCCAACAAACTCAGAGTGTACATTGGAAACCTAAAAAGTTAAGGTCTGTGATGAGCAAGTCCACCCACATTTGACTTAATAATTTATAAGTTTAAAAAACTAGAAAACCGACTTCAATTCGACTACCAGCTTCATCATCAGATGATGATAATGATGATGGCAGTTCATTGGGAATGTTTTAGTGACCATAAACATCACTAAAAAGTCACAGGAAAGCAAAATACGCAATTTCGTACACGTGGATGGCATATTTTTTTCCAGTTATTTCTATTTATAAGCCAAACTACAGAACCGATTTTGATGAAAATTGAATGGGACCAACCTGAAAGTACATTTTTTCAGATAAAATAAAACAATACTTACTTGTTTTGGTCAACAACATTCTGCAAAAAGTTTTCCCATTCAGGATATTCAAAGTAATTATATTTAACCAACTCTACAGTCAACAATTCAACATAACCTAGGTATGTTTCAGCTTTTTCTACATCTTCTATTGAGATTAGTGCTTTAGCAATTGTTGGCAGAACACCAGACAACCAAAGTTGTATGCCTTGTCTCACAAATACTGACTTTTCATAGGCAGGTAAGCAATTCAACAACTGAAGAAAATCTAGAGACTGAAACCAATGAAACGTTAATTTACTAAAATTTTATAATCTTGAATATGAAAACTTCAGTTCATCAAATCTAAATACATTGAGATGAACCAAATGTTTCAAACCGCAATTATGCCTGAGATTCCTCATAACTGGTTTTCAGAGTTGATGAATACCCTCATAACTTGGAAATGGCTGCACAGATTTACACCAAACATGGCTAGCGGTAGCTTGCTTGGTGTTCCTCTTCAGGGCAGCCTCCTTGACCTCATTATGAGTGCCTAATTTAAATTACCTCAACTTTGGCATCAAGAGTAGCATTTGCAGAGAGAAACAACCCAAAAGTCTCAATTAGTGTTGGGGAGTGGTCTTTCACAAGCTTTGACAACACTTCCTGTGGATGTGACATCAACACAAGAAATGATAATTTTCGCAGATTATTTTCCACAAGTTTGCTGCAGTTATATTTCAAAAACTCCAATATAGCAAGGGCTGATGGAAAAAAGTCAACTTCAGGTAAAAATGGTTTTGCCTGAAATGGAAATCGGATTGTATTTAGTACCAACCTCAAAACAAAAATAAAAACATATAACTTTGTTATCTACTTTTTAGAATAGCTGTTTTCACAAGTTTCATTTTAAAATTAAGCCACATTATGTATCATTTATTTCTGTTTTCTTGCCTTGCAGAATCCAATCAGCAATGATTTGATTGATAACACGTAGAGTGCACATTGCATGTCCATTTGGTATCGTCGGCATATTTGAAGTATTCTGTCAGCATCAGTGTAGGTAATCACTTCACAAGATCTAAGCGCTGACTTTAAACTTACAAGCAAATTGCAATGCGAATTAGTGGCATCTTCAAGAATACTCAGCAACCCTTGGAGGGTTGATTGAGCGTCTTCTGGCATTTCTGTAAAGAAATAATTGATCGAATGAGTGACGCAAATAAAGTTCTTAGTGTGAATCAACTTGGCCAAATCTGTTTTATATGTTTATTAGATAATAACTTTTGCATCACTTATCTGATCTTTATAGAATTTGGTAGGTCTACTCTTAAGTTTTACTGGTAAGATTTGGAGGTAAATCGGCCAAGGGATTGTAAAGTAACAAGGGTCAAAAAGGAAGAAAATAAGTAAAGTTGTAAGTACAAAAAAATCAAATGAGGTATGATAGGGCTTTGTAGCATAGGACATTTATTTTTCTCTAGGTATAGTGAAAACTGTAAAGTTGGGAAAGCCAGTATTACATGAGCTTCTGTTTCTTGTTGTGGGTTAGCCGAAGCATTACAGCAAAAAAGGCACAATTTTGTACATGTATAAGGAACTGCATTCCCACTGTCTTATTGAAGAAATATGTCAACATTTCAGTCTTGTGCAAGTTGATTGTATGTTTTGCGTGTATGAATTGTGTGTACAAACTGTTTATGTTTATCAACCTAGTTGGATAGCACGAAATACATGTTTTTGTAAGGATTTTGTGACACATGTTTAGCAGCAGTGGAAACGGATTCCGTTCCTTGCAGTGAAAACACTAGCCTGGCTAAATTACAACTAGTTCAATTTAAACTAAACTAGTTCAAGTTAAATTTCAACTAGTTCAGACACATATAAGCTGGAATACGGAGTCAGACACGGTGGACTTACATCGCCAAAGCTTTTTAACTTGTATATGAATGAACTGATTGTTGAACTCAGCAAAAGGCATGCAGGTTGTTCTATAGATGGGGTTATGGTTATAAAGTTGCTATACTAACTTTGACACCCTCCCCTCACCCCTCGGCACACTCTGTGAAGGGTAGTTTGGGGAAAAAATAAACATAAACTTTCATCATTTGCCATACAGCATAATAATACTAAGGGCGTCTTGCACCAGAATCACTAAACGTATTTAACAGCTAAATCGATTTAAATCTGACGTATTTGTATGACTTGACAACTCGCTAAATACTATTTAAGAGTTAAACGCGTTTAGCGATTCTGGTGCAAGCCGCCCTAAGTTTCAAACAAAACGTACGGCGCGTTACAAAGTTTTTACAAAGTTTTATTCGTGTAAGCCCCTGTTTAGTTCTTGAATAGACGATAATGAATAGATGTACTGTCAAGTTTTTGAATCGATGATCTATTTGAATATGCTTCGTACTAAGTTTTCAAATAGATGAAAATGAATAGATAACTTTTCAGTTTTTGAAACGATAATCTATTCAAGTAAGCCCTGTTTAGTTCTTGAATAGGCGATAATGAATAGATGTGCTGTCAAGTTTTTGAATCGATGATCTATTCGAATACGCTTCATGCTAAGTTTTCAAATCGAAGAAAATGAATAGATGAATAGATCGAATAGTGTATAATTGGGATTTTCTGGATCTTATTTGATCCAGAAAACCCAATTATACACTACTTGTAACATTTAAATCGGTCAGTATGGGAACGTTTGAAACTATAAGACATACAAAGATCTGTTCTTAGGAACCATGTCATCGATTTTAGTAACAAAAAAAACTGCATCCATACATTTTTAAAAAACTTTGGCAATCAAATAGGAAATATCTAAAATCAAGTTTAAAAAAATATTGTCTCCAAACAAGACTCCATAAAATCTTGTCAAATGAGGATAAGTTATACATACGCACTATGACTACATTTAACAAATATCATCTAAATTCAGATACAGTTCTGTTCTCAGCTTCACCATGCTATTTGGGCTACCTAATACATTATTTTTGTTGCATTCTATGTGTCATATGTCAGTCTTTCTGTAGGTTTCTTTCTACTGCGGAAGCATTACACCAAATTAACATTTACTGCTTAAGACCTACACAATCGTTAGCTCCGTGCTCTGAAAAAGTTAATTTTAATATTTAAGAAAGAGAGAGAAAGAAAGAGAAGGAATATTCAAATTGTGCTGTTTCAAACTATGCACTTTAATAAGTTCTTCGCTCAAAAAATTCCTTCCGAAGTAAAGAAGCGGCCATCTATTGGTACCGGTTACCATAACCTATGAATATTGGCAATAATAGTCATAATATTTTTTATTAACAATATTCATTACACGTCATTTATGTGTGGGGTACAGTTTGTATATAAGCTATATATAAAAATGTATATGGTATAATCTTATGCTGATAATATTATAAATGCGAAAGTTTAGATGTTTGTGTTTCAATCACGTCGAAACAACTGAACAGACTTGTATAGTTAATAACTGTGGAAAATGCAAATCAATGTCATTCATACCTATCTAAAAGAAGAAAAAATCAACGGTGAAGCATTGAAGCTGTGAATGATTGATTTTACCATAACCTACCTACCTGCTTTCCTCTAGGTATATTGGAACTAACATTTGGAATCTGATGAAGAAAATACCTACTAAGCTATATGTCTAATTAAAACAATACTACCTACATAATACCTATCTAAATTAGGTGGAGAACATAGTATATTTTTAGTTTTTTTTTTCTAAGTATCTACTTACCTTACTCATTGGGTACGAGGTATTTGTCTAAATACTTGAAAATGAACAAGGAAATAGGTAGTAGAACCAACATTATTTTTCAGACATTCTCCGCACAGTATATGTAGCTCACTATGTACGTATTCTTGTAAAATTTCCTCTCGCCATGTTTTTTTAATTATGAAGGCAGCCGCTTTCAAAAGCTATGGTGTGGTGTTGGGGTCAAAAACAGTATTAAAGTGAAACCATCCAAGCTTAGTTTCACTAAGTGTGGGCATATTTTTTCCTAAAGAAATGCGATTTTCTCCTAATATTCCCCAGAAGACCTCTGCGTTTAACAATACGCTTATTTTAGAGGGCACATTGAAACCCGGATCTGCTAAATTTATGTGAGAGGGGATGCGAATTGCAGATATATCAATTTGTGTGGTCGGCAAAAGTGTAGTTATTTGTGGTACAATGAGGCATTCTATTTCTTGTGCAAAAACTTCTGTGCGTGATGACAATTTGATGCTAGCGCGCTTATTTAGGTATATTGGTTTGCAATTAAGCCCTTCAACCCGGGCAGAGGCTGATCTTATAGACAATTTAAGGGTTTTACTCAATTCTTCAGTAATAAAATTAGTAGTGCTGCCATTATCAAGTAGAGCTCTAACAGTGTGATTTTTGCCATCGCAATCGACAACATCAATGAGTGCAGTGGATAGGAGCACATGACTGTGGCTGATGGTAGAAGAAAGAACAATATCTTGATAAGGTTGTTCTTCTTCGAGGGGGGATTCTATGTCTTGATGTTCAGCAAAGCATTCCTGATTATGTGAGCATGTGATTTCATTTATGCAGGCATTTTCGTTAGCAGTGTCTTCATGAGATGACAATAAAAGGCGTTCATTTTCTTTGTTTACAAGTGCAGATGAGGGCTGAGGATCCTTAGAGTCCTCCGTGTGTAACATTGTGTTATGCATCTTATTGCAGATTTTGCAAGGTCCAAATTTGCATTGATGTACCTCATGTCCTTGCCTCAAACAGTTAGAGCAAAGTTTTAATTGCTTAACCCTTTGCAATTTAACGTGCAACGGCAAAGATTTGAACCTTAGGCATTGATAGATAGGATGAGGCTGTTGGCAGTAATTGCATTTCATTGATGTGAATTGTGAGTTTGTAATAAGTGTTTTTGGTTTGGTATTCAAAGGCTCGCTATGCCTACGCTTGGCACTAGTGTGCTCTACTGATTCAAGAAGTTCTGCTTGACCTTTCAAGAAAGTAATGAATTTCTCAAGCGTAGGCAACTCCTTGGAAAAGTTTATGTGTTCCTTCCATGCCCTACTAGAAATGACATCTAGCTTGCTAGATGCCATGTGGATGATCAGTACATCCCAATTATCTGTTTTAATGTTGAGAGTGTTGAGTGCCCTCAGATTTTTATTGATAGTATCAATCAAACTTCTCAGTGCAACGGATGACTCTTTGGGAATTGATTCTATATCTAGCAGTGACTGAATATGATTGCTAATCAATAGCCTATCATTGTGATAGCGCTCACATAATGTTTGCCAAGCAATATCATAGTTGCTGGCAGAAAAGTCTAATAAACCTATAACTTGTTTTGCGGTGTCTTTAAGAGCTGATCTTAGATAATGGAATTTGTTGATCTTTGGTATATTATCATTGGTATGTATCAAAGAAGTAAAGGTATCGTGAAACTCAAGCCAGTCTTGCAGTTGTCCAGAAAAGGTAGGTAAATGTATGATAGGTAGTTTTAAGCTTAGCCCACCTCCATGAATAGCAGAACCTGTCACTGAAGATTTGATGTCGACCGGTCCCGCAGCAGAATTCCTGTTCAGCAAGTCTCTGGCACAAGCAACGGTACTGAAGTACTGTTGCTCAAAATCTTCACGCTCTTGATATTCCCCTTCATCTGTAATATCCATTTGAGTTTCTATAGATAGCTGTATCGAATCATATTCATTGTACATTTCTTCGATTTTTTCTAATCTGAGATTAAGCTCAGCGCTATGACTGCTACTGAGGATGGAGCATGTAGAAATACTATCAAAATATTTTTTAAATTGAGTTAGTTTAGATTTATAAGAAGCACGCTTCTTTTTTAGCTCCTTTACAGACAGAGACATATTTATTTGGACTATGAAGATTGCTTTGAGATTTTATTTTTGTGGTAAAGATAAGCAAACTGAAAAAAAAAATAATATACTATTTATTTTAAATTGTTATCAAAGTGCAATGATTTAGTAAAGAAAATAACACTAAACTTAGGTACATATGCGTGCAGACCAACAAGCAGCAGTGCAAGTATGATATTTGCAGTTGCCCCGAGCCCACAGCACAATAGATGCACACTTGTAACAGCAAGGCAAGCAGGATTAGCACGGCAGGCTGATGCACAGCTGCGCGTGAAAGGGTATCCGCTGGAATATGATAAGGAATAATGCAGTACCTATTTCAGCAAATAAATGGGTGTAAATAAAGAGATACCTATATAAAGTATTTCTCTTTGTAATCTTTAGATAAAGATGTGTATTATCTCAAGACTTTCAGTAGATCAACCTTAGAATATGAGATAAATCATGAGAGATTCAAATTGTATTGAAGTATATCAAGACTTCAATATAATTGTACGAATTTATTAAATATTTTTGGGGCGAAGTAGGTATTCTAATGACTTATACTTATTGAAATCACAAAATAACCTATTGCATCATGTACGAATAGCACAATGCGAATGCAAGGAAATGCACGCGCAACGAATTGCAACGTAAAACTCTTTTGAGAATGAACATAACCTTGCATGTACAAAAAATGTAAAAATGACTCGCGTAAAACGTGCAAAGTGGATACAGGAGAGGTGATGTGATGGGATTGTGCAATTGGAACGAACTCACATAAATACTCTCATGCACTTCTACCATCCAGGGTAATTGTTATTGTTTCCAGGAACTTTTTCTTGATTTTCGTCTTGATTTGAAATGTTGAAATCTTGAAATCTGTAATGGGCCTCCGTCACAAAAATGGCGCGGACACGTTATGCCGTGTCGCGAAATCCGCTGGTTTCTTTTATCCGGTTCGATAGGACCACTTGTTCAGGCAGGCCCTATGTCGGCGATTCTTCAAATAAAACGATGATTTGTAGTTTACAACAGTCAGCTTTCTTTAATCAATCCTTTACAGTTTATATCTAGGTAATTGTTAAATAAATAAAATCAAAGGCACGCGCACGCACCGGTGTTTTACGCAGAGTGGCGAGGGGGGGGTTTTAGACGCGGGACGAGGGACGAGGGAGTGTTACGTTCCGTACCGCGCGTTAACACATAGCTTATCATTTGAAAGCGCCTTTACAAAACAATAACTTCAGAGCAGACGTCAGATTAAAAAACAATTATCGAAGACAGACAGACGTCTACGAAGCTACGAAATATCTACAAATTCGCGTAGCGCGCATACTTCTACGAAATTACGTAGAGAAGGCTCTACGAAATAAAATGTATTGATATAATCATTGAACCGACTAGCTTCACTTCACAGCTCAGTCGGTTGTAGCTCTGCGTTCTACGCTGTAGGTCGCGGGTTCGATTACATCCATATTTTTACACCATCTTGTGCAGAATGAAGTCTTTAATGTGCTTCTCAAATTTGATTGAAATCCGTCGATAAATAACGCTACAGAAAACTTCCCCCCTAACCCCGAAATCAAAAATCACGCTCAACAAAAAAAAATTAAATAAATCAAGGAACTTGTGTGCCGATTTTCGTCGAAATCGGTTGATAAATGCGACCTGTAGGCGAGAACTGACAGACAGACGGACAGCAAGACAAAAACATTTTTAGCCAATCTCGAAATTGAGACGCTTCGCTCGCTCGGTCAATTATCCTAAAGTGTCACGTTTCCGAGATATTTGGAGTTAAAAATTGCCATATGAGAACAATGAGGAGGGTGAGTTAGAATTTTTTCCGGTTTTTTTAGCCTAAATCAAAAGTGTAAAAGAGGACAATAACGTGAAAGAATTTTTGCGATATCTCAAAAACCACCGGGCCCAAAACAGATTTTTAAAATTCAAACTTTAAATTTTTTTAGAAAATTCAGTTTTTGAGATATCACAAATGTTTGAACCCCTTTCAACTCGTTGTGTATGGATACGAAATGAAAATAAAATATGGCCACTGTTCGGACGTGTATCTGACTACCCTTTGTCCTATGGATTTGCTATCGACCTACAGCAACTGCCATGTTACAGCTAAAGACAATTTACGCCAAAATTTAAAATTTTTCTTGAATTCTATTTCTGGTAGATACCTACTAAAAAACCATAGTGGTACCTATTTGAGTAGGTTAAAAAATTACTTTCTGAGCACTCAACCAATTACCTACTATCATATTAAATTTTATGATATAATAATTGTAGTTTAGTAAAGTAGGTACCTCAACAAATACCGTCAGCAGCTTGACTAGATCATTGAACCAGTATCGTCTTACAGTGTCATCGAAAAGTCCTGTCACCAGCAGCGTAAGCGACTTCCAAATGCACCGTACATTCTTTTTAGATTCAGGATTATAATTCATAGCAACAACCTTCACAGCAGTTTTCAATGCATACATCCAGTCATTCCAGTGATCGGCCAACATGACAGTCGTTAATACCCCCCCGTCCCCCTCCAAAGGCTTTATATTAGTGCAGCGAGAAGACGAAGCTTTACAATCACTATGCCCTATCAATTCAACAAATGCTTGCAAGCATTTAGTTTTCATTCTCTCAGAAACTTCCCCAGCCCAAAAAGTAGGCTTAGTTAAATTCTTCTCCCCAAACAAAAAATGTAAGAACGGTATCAAAATCTCATCAGCATACACATCCAATTTTGGCATAGATAGATAGATAGAAAACTCTTTATTGTACTGCACCGGAAATTAGATATTAGACATAGTTCTAAAGACCAAACCAAATACTATAAAGTTCATAGGTATAATTATACATTTTTATATATAGCTTATATACAAACTGTACCCCACACATAAATGACGTGTAATGAATATTATTGAGTACAATGGACGGCCTTATCGCTAAAAGCGATCTCTTCCAGACAACCTTTGAATGGACAGGAATGATGAAAAAAATATAGAACGGCGGTGTGCAAAATTTTAAACCTAATAAACTAAAACAAAATATCAAATATCCTACTATACATACTTATCTAATTTAGTTATTAAGTTACTACTTATTACTCAAATTATTACAGCATTTTTAGTAGCATAGATTTTAGTAGCTCTTTGATGAGTATTTCGTCCGGAGAATATTATAGAACTACCACTTTTCTTATTTCTGCCGCCAAACAGTGTTGCTTACTTACTAAGGGTATAGATTCCGGCGTAATTACAGGCACATGAGAAAACTCCTTTATGTCTCGTTGTATGGCACGTCCTCAGAGGATGTGCTCACTCAGGCAGTACCTAAAAATGTACCTAATGCTGATGATGATTACTGAAAGATCGCTATACTTTATGTCTGGTCTTGATTATTTTGGGATTGTAAAGCTCTGAAACAAAGAATTTACCCCAAAAAGCGGATTTGCAAAACGAATACGAAAATAAAGCAACTTGCTTGAAAGTATTCTTAACCCTACACTTCTAAATAAGTAGATATTCTCTGATTTACCTCGAAAATCTTTATTTCTTTCAAGTAAAAGGTATCACTCTCGATCGGGTCGGGCCGGGGGGGCCTGAAATGTTTATTTAGCGAGAGGGAACTCATTTCGACAGAGGTAAGGGCCCTCTGAAGATAAATGAGGGACTTAACGATTTTATATGAGTTTATCTCGCGTGAAACCTGGCTCTTGCCACTCGCAACAAAGAATTTTATATTCTTACAGATTGTTGCAATTTCCCGTGATTTTTACAATGTTGTCAGTCTAACAATTTGTTTTGGACAAGGTATAATATAATCCAGATATAACTTGGTCTAGATTTTCTATTTAACCGACTTTCTAACAAGTAATTAAATTAAAAATTTAAAAAACCCCCGAATCTTTGACCGATTTTCATCAAACAACACACTCCCGACTAATTCACCTTTCAAACAAAAAAACAAAATCAAAATCGGTTCATCCCACAGAACAGAGAAAAGTCTGTTCTGTAGTTCATTCGTTCAGCACCTACGTTGCCTCAGCCACACACACACCCACCCACATACACACACCCACACATATAAACACAAACACACACACACACACACACACAGACACGTCAAACTTATAACACCCCGTCGTTTTGCGATGGGGGTTAATATTATTACTTAAATATATTAATATAAATTACGTACATCAGCGCGGACCCGCGCCGAACACATTCACCAAATTTCACGCAACCAATAAGTACGCGCCTTATAATGTTCAAATGAAAGAACTAGCCCTTTTCATTCAGTCCACTCTATTATTTTGTTGTCCTATGAGAACATAGACCTCGCAAGCCTTTATAACCACAAAACAATAACCGACACTTTCCTCTTTCCCCTGGCTAAATCGAATTTCAGGAGCTGGAATGTTCCAATAGGCCCTACCTATGTAGACTAGCAAAATAGAGGTATATGTTTTAGCGATTACTCGCGTTCCCTTGATCCCTATGAGGTCGAATCTGGTGTCTACGGATTTGTCTCGTAAAAGCAGAGAGGACTGTGTAGTTTCAATGATATTAAAAGAAGTAAATTTTAGATAAAAATTAAAAATTAATTTCCCCTCTTTTCCCCCTTCTATTTCCCCCTTTTTGAAAATATTTTTACACAATCTTGTGTAGAATAAAATCTTTAGTGTGCTTCTCAAATTTGATTGAAATCCGTCGATAAACAACGCTACAGCAAACTTTACCCCTTTTCTCCCCTATTTTCCCCCCAATCAAAAATTGCGGTCGACAAAATTTTTTTAATAAATCAATGAACATGTGTGCCAATTTTCCTCCAAATCGTTTGATAAATGCGACCTGTAGGCGATTACTGACAGACAGACAGACAGCCAGACAAAAGCATTTTTGGTCAATGTCGAAACTGAGACGCTTCGCTCGCTCGGTCAATAAAATCAGCTATACCTCTAAAAAAACTCTATATCGACTTTTATTTACGATTTTGAATATATTCATTGGACCTCAGATTTTATCAAACGAGTCCAGAAATATTAGTATAGTGGTGTATAGCTGTAATATGTGTAACAGGTCCATGAAATATTTAGTTGTTTATAGTTGTGGTGGAGACAAAAGCATCGCATCGCAACGCCGAGCTCGCCGCCGCAGCGGCTGGACAGCGAACACACTAACCGGGGAGCGCGGACAAGGCGACGGAAAACGAAAGGACGACATCAGCGTGGACCTGCGCCAAACACATTCACCAAAATTCACGCAACCAATAAGCACGCGCCTTATAATGTTAAAATGAAAGAACTAGCCCTGTTTATACAGTCCACTTTATTATTTTACCAACTGTAATATCCAACAGCGTCAATAAATACCTATAGTAAATGTAATATCAATTATGTTTTATTTACATCATTATAGACAAAAGGCTTTCTTTAATCCTAATAAAGATAACAATATCTATTTCGTTATCTACTTAGGTAGGTAAGTAACATGCCTAATAGATACTTTGGTAGGAAGCAGCATTTTACAAAGGATTTCCAAAGCTTGGGAAATAGTTTCATAGCTGTTGCAAGCAACACTGCACTTCGTGAACGCACGTACAGAGGGGCGAGTACGAGTTTACAGTGTGCAATACATTCAGCACACAGCATTTGGTATGGAAACACTGAGCGGATTTTTTGAGAAGCTTGGTCTCGTCAAGCTTCCGCTCAGTGTTTCCATATTATCTGTATACGACGAAAAAGCTAAAATCTGTAATAATTAAACTTTTTATAAAGTAGTAGACAAGTGAAAAACATATTTATTGTTGATACATACTTTTATTCATTTTATTAATTATATTTTTACTAACATTTAGCTTGAAACATGACTCGTTTTTTAATGCTCTAAATGCTCTACCATAGTGCTACGCCAGCTCTACGAAAATTCTACGCTAGCTCTACAGTGGCTCTACCATAGTGCTACGCCAGCTCTACGAAAATTCTACGCTAGCTCTACAGTGGCTCTACCATAGTGCTACGCCAGCTCTACGAAAATTCTACGCTAGCTCTACAGTGGCTCTACCATAGTGTGACGGCCCCCCGCCGCCTATGAAATGCAAATAGTAAATAATCTACAAATGAACTCTATCTAAGTATACCTCCTCTCTTGTAAGACCTTCCTTAGGTCGTTATAGAATAAGTCTACCTGAGCAATTGAATTTAACTGATTAATTCTGAATGAACTGATTCTGAAATGATTTTACTTAGTAAACCTGTAATCAACTTAACTATCCTGTCCTAATTAGGTGAACTAGGAAATGAGTTTAAATGAAAAAGTGAATAAGTCTTAAACGAACTCAGTAATTATTAATTTATTCATAAACCAAAATGCATACTTATAAATTACCAGTATCAAATATTTAAAATCTAGCATACACATAAAATGATTAGCAAAATAAACAAAACAGAACTTATATTTAATTCTTAATTTAGTGCTTAGGATAGTTGGACATTTTTAGGTTTTTTGATATGGTCCCACCCATCTTTAACTAGCAGCCGGATATGTTTCAATCCTGGCAAGCCGAGATTGAACCAGATCAGAGTGTTACGTTTTCCCATTAAACGCCTCAGAAAACTATAGAGAGGTCTGAAGGTTTCTCCAGGCTCCTATAATTCTCCTACATGACCAATCAAAGATAGCTAATTTTAACAGCCTACTGGCTCAAGACTTAGACAGTCTTTAAAAGTTTAAAAAGGGGACTTAGGCTCTAAAATGAGCGGGTAAAGACAACCTGCAGAAAACACATATAAACAGTACAATTTCATACAATTGATTTGGGTAAACCTCTTTGTCTTTTCAATTCAATGTACTTCAAGATTATTAATTACTTTATTTTATTACTTTACTTAACTCTTCTTTTCCCAAATCAATCATACAGACTTATGAAATAAGGACTTAGCTTTTCTCTACGACTCGAACTTGCACTAAAATCAATTTACTTTACGATACTCTCTTTTAGAGTTCAAAAACCAACAATTACACTGACGCTAATTTGTATACATAACAAAGACGTGACTCGCAATTCGCAACCCTCTCCGACTATCTCAACTTTCTGAATTTCCGAATGGATCTGAACCCCGACTCCAACCCTACAATCGTATTTATGCTCTTGCGCAAGCCGCGATCTCCACCCCTCTAGGGTGGGGTTGAATCGTGTGACGTCGGTGCGTCGCTTCGTAGGAACGAAGGAATTTCATCTTATGATGGCGAATACTCTCGCTTTTCTAACAGCAGATGTCGCTACCAGTCATCATTCCTGAAACTAAAATATCTATTTAAGCGCTGGTTTATTACCATTTAACAGTATTAACTGTTTTGTAAAGTAATCCTGAAATGTCACATTTACATGAACAAGTAGATACAAGAGTTCAACTTATATTAAAGTCATCTTATAATTAAATATACTTAATTCTATTTGGTATTGTAAATTGCAATTTACAATCATGCTCATAATCATAATTATTCTATCATTCACTTATTATAAAACCATGCTTTAGTTTCTAAATAATATTACCAATATCATCAACATGCTATTTTTGTACATTTTAAGTCGAACAACACACAATTCTAGGTACATGACCCTTTTTTTATAAACACTTCAATGGTATAACCTCTTACTGTTCCAAGAATGTGTAGCCATAAATTTGCCTTCGCTATCTGCTTTTAAAATATTATTGAGAGCTTTCTACTCATTTCAAAAGTCAAGCATCTGGTTGTAATAAATTTAGTGATTTATTTGAAGGAAGTAAAAAATTCGGGTTGGCAGAAAACGATTGTCTCGTCTCGCTCATTGATGACCATTTGTTTTAATTTTTATATTTCTTGCACAACAAAAAGCCATATGCTGCTATGTGCCATCACATTCCACCCTCTGAAAATTTTGATATGAAGAAGACTATAGTCTTCGAGTATAAAAACTTTTCACAAACTCTTTGTAATCTTGATTAGTGTGTTGATCATAACAATTAAAACAATTCTCACTCATGTGTATTTAAGACACAAAATAATTTTTGAAACTTCCGGCCACCCTCTGACTGAACTCTTTTTCTAAAAATCTAACTTAATCTCTACCTATTAGTCTATTTACCTATGTACCTACCTACCTATCTATACCTAGTATACCTACCTACCTATACCTAGCTACCTACACCTACCTATACCTAGCTACCTACACCTACCTAGTATTTAACTAATAAAAAAAAATCTAATCAACCTTAATTTTTTTTTTATACATTTAAAATTATATTTACATGATTGATAAATATATAATCATGATATCTTCATTTATTTATTGGTGTGTCATATTATCTTGATAAATGAATTTCATTATAATTTCCTTTTATCTGGCCGTCTTCATTTACTAATCACAATTTTATTTCATATATATTTTTTTTTTCAATCCATAGTTATGAGTCGAGCGGGATTCGAACCCCCGACTTTCAATCCAATATAAACTTTCTTGTAAGTTTCCTTTTATGTTTGTTTGTTTTTATGTTTTGTCCAATTTATACATTGGTTTTTTTTTTCCGTTTTACTGTATCACCAATGTTGAATTGACTCTGATTATAAAATCTTTCTCTGCCATTTTTTGTTTGATGGTTTGTAATCGTCTTTATATTGATTTATGAGTATATCGAATGCGCTGTGGATCTTTGCAAAGTTGTTACCGTGTTGGAGAGACAAGGTTTTTATTCAAATTAAATCGGTGTATATCGCGCCAGTACATAAAACGAAAGGACAAAGAACAGACACTCAACCATTCCTTCGAGCTTACTTAATTCGTGGCTGTCTGTATCTCTCCTTAGAAGTCTAAGAAGGAATGGTGAATTTAGAAGTGTAGACAAAGTATTCGTTAATTTACTTACAAAGTATTAGTTAATTTACTATAGAGTTAGTTAATTTACTTACAGACACCACAGTAAGTGATCAGATCGCGTGGAAAAGTGTGATTGAACTTGTATGAGATTACTCATCAGTCAGCGACCGCCTCACTCTGACACAGGGAACCCTACACCGTTTCGGTTCTGCGACGCAGATTATTGGGGGGCGTACTGACCATCTTTTGTCGCTGCGAAGCGTATTATCAACACATCTTACGATGTGGATTTTTTTTTGTTTGTGTGCTCTTGGCATCTTTACCCCCTTTGTTCCATGGATTTATTTTATTTCAATTTCATAATTATGTTTGTGTTTGTGTGTTTAGTTTGGCCAAACTAAGGCGATGGTCAGTCGCAATAAGAGGACGTGTTATAGGTGCCCAGAGACGCTACCGCCCCGCCCGTGAATATGTACTGGATGCCCTACAGGCAGGAGTCATGGGGACCGATCTACAGGCCTTTCCTTCTATGGTCGTCGCCATCTGACAACTATAGTGTACATTCGAACTTGCGTCAGCATCCACATAAATCTCCTGATTCTAATTCAAGTATTTATGAACAAATTTCATCATATTTTTTTTTCTTTTTAAAAAATTAAGTCACCTGATCTCAACAACACGGCAAAACTTGTCTATTTATCTAGATACTTCAAGTATTAATTGATAGGTTCGTGCATTGAATTTCTCTATTGTTTATAACTCGGCATCGTCTTCCTGTAACGTACTTTTTTTTATATCAACTGTTTCACATCTGTTTAGAATTGTTGGCCTTGAACAAACTTAGCTGCGGACTGACTATTTGTCTACCTGACCCATACCTTCTTCCGGTAATACAATCATTCATCGCTCTTTTACACTCAATGCTATAATTAAATTATTCTATGTACTTATATTATTATAATGAACTCACTCGATCTTTATCACACTTAGTGATAATATTTTGGTAGTCGTGAGGGAACAGACAAACATACAATCATAGTGAGCAAAATCATAACCCTCTTTTTTTTGCTTTGCCGTAGTCTAATAATAATGTAAGACTTTCATGATCTTTCCGAATAACTAACTTAACTCCACATAAATAAGTCTCAATCTCGGTCAAACTATAAATGGTATCAAATAACTGCTGCTTTGACACTGGCCAATGCATCACGACACCTGTTAAAACTTTACTGTCAAACCTTATATCTCAATACTCAATGCATTTATTGCTTTCACATGGTACTATTTAGTTTTCGCCACCCTCTGACAGTTATTATATGCAACTCGCAATACCAATATCACCTTTATTACATTTTTTTTGTAATAGTTTTTGTACACCTGTTCAATCTTCCATACATTTAAAATCATCTTCATCCAAACTTTTACCACTTTTAGGGATAAGGCCGTATATTGTACCATCTTCATCCATTTGTTATTTTCTAGTTCATTAGGTATGTTGGTGTATAATAAAGTATTTTCATTCATTCATTCATTCATCCGTCACTGCTATTTATTTAATTAAAAATATGTTGCATTAATATCGGCTTGTACTAACATAGCGGTATCTTAAAATATTTTTTTTTTAACTTGCTCAATAGTATTAAATAGTTACTAGGATCCATTCACACTTTATCCCTTATTGTAAAATTTTACAACTTTACACAATGCCTTTGTCTCTTCTTCGTATTTTGGAAATCTAATGTTCGGACATAAGTAGGTACTGCTCTATTGTCATCTTGCTTACTCTGACTAACGCATCTATCGTTGTTCGTTCTAAGTAATTTAACCTTCATTCCTCGTCCAGCTTTCATAAAATGAAACAATCTCAACCCGAGTCCTCACTGCTGATTGATCTACTCTTAAACCTTATTCAGTCTTATAAGTAATTACAGGCCTTAATATCATCATCCTCATAAACAGGAAATCTAATGTTCGGACATAAGTAGGTACTGCTCTATTGTCATCTCGCTTACTCTGACTAACGCATCTATCGTTGTTCGTTCTAAGTAATTTAACTTTCGTTCCTCGTCCAGCTTTCATAAAATGAACCAATCTCAACCTGAGTCCTTACTGCTGATTGATCCACGCTTAAACCTTATTCAGTCTTATAAGTAACTACAGGCCTTATCATCATCCTCATAAACAAGAGTCACTTAAAATAGTATACAATCTTCGTTCATGACTATCACTCACATCACACAAGCATCACCTGTTTGCTCACACAAAAGAACTGGGCTAGGGTCTCTCTCTAACAACAAATCAATTTTTTTTGCATTCAATCGTTATCCTTTGGCGCGACAATATTCATAATTGGAAATCTATTACCGAGTCCAAACTTTCATAACCCTTTACTTAGCTTTCATCTCATTGTACATAGTTATATGAAACAATAGTCGCATTTTACTTATCACCATCATCAAATCCTGGCTCTATTAAGAACTTATTTCAACTCAACTAATAATGCCTTTGTCAAATCACTGAGACCACTATGTTTGTCACTTTTTGTTTTTGAATGTTAAACATTCTAAAGCTTTATAAATCAGTCGCGCAATCTTGCCTCTCACTCAATTATAATTAAAGTACCTCTTTAGTTTTTTCTAAAAAAAATGCCGCTATTTGATTCGCATTGTGCTTTCCGATAAGAATCGGTTTATCAATCCTTGGTCTTATAAGATAAAGACATCTGCTCTTATTTGAATTAAAAGTTTCAGACTATATTGACCTGTTATCTTAATCAACATCTTGTAATACGTTTTGGATAATTTGCTCGCTAGAAGTACTTAAAATACTATAAATTCCGATATCCGTTACTGAAGCGTTCATCACACTAACATTCTTCTCTCTCGCTCTAACATATCTAAATAATGTTATAAAATATAGAAATATGTATTTAAGTTTTAAGGTATGGGCCTTGTATTTTGTTTTTTATTGTGTTGACTGAATTAACTGAATTTTATTTATATCTATTTGTCGCATAATTTTATCTAACTTGCCGACTAACATCTGAAAACCTGAAAATGCTACGGAGTTCATCTGCTGATTACCTTAGTTCTTCTCAGTATTTGTCTCTACGGAACCTAGATTGTGTGTTGTTCGGTTGCGACCACTGCGTAATGCGTTACCAGGCATTGTAGCTAGCTTAAATTTAGCGTGCACAATAAATTAAAAATCACTGAGTTATTTTTAGATTTTTACATAAAATTTAGTTTTGCTTACTAAAATAACATTTATTTTATTAATATAGTTCACCCAACAGGATAGCTAATAAAGCAATAAAAATCTCTAGACAAAGATAGAAAAGGAAACAATAGAATATTTACATGTAAAAATTCTGGCTTATATTTGTGATCGTCATTGATATTAAAGCTACGTTGTGTTATTTTTTATTTAAACCAGATACTTTTTAGTAGTAAAGCGTTTCAGCGATACTTTAACTAATCCTCGGTCATCGGCAACAACTGTGACGGCCCCCCGCCGCCTATGAAATGCAAATAGTAAATAATCTACAAATGAACTCTATCTAAGTATACCTCCTCTCTTGTAAGACCTTCCTTAGGTCGTTATAGAATAAGTCTACCTGAGCAATTGAATTTAACTGATTAATTCTGAATGAACTGATTCTGAAATGATTTTACTTAGTAAACCTGTAATCAACTTAACTATCCTGTCCTAATTAGGTGAACTAGGAAATGAGTTTAAATGAAAAAGTGAATAAGTCTTAAACGAACTCAGTAATTATTAATTTATTCATAAACCAAAATGCATACTTATAAATTACCAGTTGTAACGCTCCCCCCCCTATTGCTAATCTAATTTGTTTTTTTTTCTTTCTAACTGACTGAACTGACTAACTAAAAGAGATAGAATAACTAACTACTAAAAGAGATATAAATATTAACCTAAGAGAGAGATGAACCTAGATCAATTTAACCTAAACAATTTAAACTAATTTTAACTACGTTGCTTTACTTTAATCTTATGACTTATAACTAACTTAATAACTAACTTATTCTAATGGCCTTGTGATCGTATAGTGGTTATGATTAGGACGCCTACTATTATGTACCGGTAGAAACTCAGATACTTTAAAGGAATTATGATGAGATCTCTTTAGTTAACCTATGAATCTACCTAATATGAAAATAACGTTTTCCTATCTACACTAATCTTTATTATCTATCTAATCGTTGCTAATAAGAGTAAACCGTAGGTAGAAGTTTAGTTAATCGCGAGGATTATTCCTACTATTGTAACCTGATAAATAAAATATAATAGGTTAATTAAAAGATACATATTATGTAAATCCTAGATAATTAGAGGCAACAGAAGTTATCTTAAGTAGGTACGACTCATTATCAATGAGATCCTTTCATGAATTTTATATAGAATGGAAGACCTAAACCTCAATTGTTTTATGAAGTACTAGCTTTAGGAAGAAATACATGTTCGGAATTATAAAATATTTGACTTTGCTGAAATACACGTAAATAGAAAAGCCATATTTCCTTCAGTAGAAAACTACTATAAAATTTAATATTAAATATATAGAATGATTCTAAAGTCTCAGAATATAAGTTTATTATAACTTTGTTACTAGAATGATGTTAAATTGTGTACTATGAAGCTAATGTATTTACAATAGTATGTATTTACATTAGAGTGACGCTCCTCCATCCGCGCCATCTAGTGATTTTCGACACCAGACTACGAATACATATTATTCACATGTATTCGTAATAAATCCCCTCTTCACAGTACACTAAACTTTAGCGGATGTGTGATTAAGAATAGGGGAATGAGTAAAATCTATTTTTACTATTTCACTAAACTGAATCCAACATCAGTGCTACTATGGATTAACAAAGATCATGAAACTAAATTATCTTTAAATAACTTTAGTTACTCAAAGCCAAGATAGATCCATGCAATTTTATGCTGCAGTTAAAAGGCAGCTTGTTAGAGAACCACTTCTAACATCTGAATCTAAATTTAAGTAACCTTCCTAGTTCATGGTTCACTCAAACCAGTCTTTCTAGATAGCTACGACAAAGCCAAGATAAAAGCAATAGAAGTAGATAAGATCAGTCACATAGCTAATATAAAGTAACCCTAGCTAGAATCGGCCTAGGGTACTTCGACAACGGAAATGTCTAGCTTGACCACATATACTTCATGTAAATTAATAGGTATCGGACTAGATAGAATAGATCATAGACTCTTTGTAGGAAGTTATCATCCCTTTTCCATAAGTTCAGAATAACCACGAGACACGCGCTCTAGAGTAAGATAAATAGTATCTGTACAGACCTTAAAACATTTGAGAATGACTTTTCCTTATAGCTTCTCCTTCAAGCACATAGTTTGAGGAAACCAATCAGACAGGTCAGTAAAAGACAAAAGGTTGAAGTTAAATGTCACTATAAAACAAATAGTCAATGCAAGACTTCAAGACAAGTAGGAATAAAGGTTCCTTTTAATTTTAATAAATACTTTACTGAATTTGAAAGATATAAGAGAGAGCTACTCAAGCTGTCTCAATGGCACAGTAAATATTACCACTAGAATAATAAGTGACTTCACTATGATTCAATTCAAAGTTGAACAATAAAAATAATTTGATAAAATTAATCTGATATAGTAGGTAAGACTACCTATTGTAGTGTATGCATCTGTTCTAATCCAGACTTAATATCCGAAGGTAAAATAAGGTAAAGTTAGGTTAAGTTGTAAAAGCTTAAGTTTCTAAAATCATAAGGTTCAAAGTCTGAAATTCAAACTAGAGGTTAAAATCCTAAGGTCTTAAAGGTTAAAAGGTTTAAAGTCTAAAGCTTAAAAGTCGCAGATGTTTCTAAAATTCGAATTTGTCAAATAATCAAAGTCGCTATCGCTTAACACATAGGAGATAAGACGCTGTTCTACAATGTAGTATGTACTTACCTAACTATAGCTCGTCTTATAAGTAGGTATGTATTATGAGGGTAAGTACATAGAAGTAGTCGTAACTAAGTATTGATCCTATCTACTAGTGTATGTAAAAAGTAAGTAAAATAAGTAAGAATATGTAATTAAGGCATTAAAATAAACTTCTAGGAAGATAGCTGTACTATCAAGGTAGTAAGTATGTAAGGACAAGTGTAGTATGTAAATATATAACTACAATAATTCTCCTTACTTCCATTGTTGAATGCAATATTAATTGAACGCTCATACTATGAAATATAAAACAAGTAATAAGAAACACTAAAAATAACACACAATATCTCAGGTAAATCAAATAAAGAGGTACACTCACATTAGGAAAAACATAAAACACAATATTTCATTTAACCAATTAGGTACACATATACACAGTCAAGACTCTGTAAAATGCAGGTATTTGAAAATATAAAATTCCTCAAATTAATCCACGTTGAATCTTCATCTGGAACAAATGCTAAAGCCTAGGGAATCTTAACTCTGTAAACCTCTCCCTCCAGATCTCTTTCTTCTTGCTCCAGATCTTCAGGAAGTTTTATTCCCTACAAGATTCTGCTTGCTGTGAACCTAAGGAGAAATAACATCTAAAATCTAACTCACTAAAATAGTGCTGTAAACGCAGGTTTCATCTTTAAGTGAAAGGTTATTTATCGGATAATATAACTTGAATCGAACAAGATTACAATTATCCTAGAATTCCTCTGCCATTTTTGTACTTGCTGCTTGAACTAGATGTTTGCCCAGAACATGTATCGAGCAAGCTTGTACATTAATTTTCTATTCTAAAGATCCTGAAACAAACACACACTTATAATTCAAAGACTTACCTTGAATTCCTTCATGACGGAAACCAATCATGAATCTCGTACTATGTGGCTTTACCTTTCTCCCTACAGCTAATGCAAACCTATCCTACTTAAATACCTAGCCACATTTCCTATATCCATCAAGATGGAAACCTTTCTTGATATACGCACAAGATAACGCATGCTACCTTCCTATAGCTAAAACCCGCCCTATCCTATTGTGTACCTATCTTCCCCCTATTCTAGCTAGATGTGTAAAATAGAGCAAAACTAGAAGCAAGCTTCACATTTACATTTAATTGTGATTGTCATCCATCTTAGTGCAATGATGGATTACCTAAATATTCTAAAAAGGGAATGCAAGATAGTAAGTCTCGGCTTTGTCCTATCCCTATAACTGTGTGCGTGTTTATCAGTCCAGTGGATTGGGTGGGACGTCAAAACGGACCAGGGACAATATTTTAGTGTGTGTATTATATACATATATAAATAGGATCAAGACAAGTCTTCCATTACTCAGATAGCGTGTGAGCCATACTGGCAGATTCACTTCACGACAATCCACACAACTGAGCTCAAGAATACTTGAAATGAGGGTCTGCGCTATTAGCAATCAAGTACTAATACCGTCCAGCCCGACCCAAGGTACTGAACCTACCAAATTAAAGGCTTCAGTAATGTCACCGTTAGGTTTTCCAGCCTTTACCAGATAAACCTCTGGATTTCTAATGAAGCTAAGGTGTAATCTACTTTATTCTATATTGAAATAATTATTAAACCAAGAGCGTCTACTTGATATAGTAGAATTTATTGCATGCATTATAAAGAAAATTAATGAATTAAGAAACTTTCAAAACATAACAAAATAATTAATGAATTTAAATTAAACCAATTAATCTCTATATTACACCTTGTTAGGTACTTACCAGGGTTTGTCACTGCCTAACCAAAGGAAAATTAAAGAAAATATTTAAGTTAACACTGAATTTAACCCCTATCACTTCTAGCTGTAAAGAAATCTTACTATAGCATCTGCTTGACTCACTTCTAAATGCAAGATATCAGTCAGTCAGTCCCGCACAATGGTTTAGCAATCCTAGTTTGCTACAAGACATGTGCAATGAACCCAGGTCCATTTTGGTCCGACTGTCTGATCCTTGCCCACTAAAAATAGCATCTGCTTGAACCTAGTTTACTTCTTACTCCTCTGAAATTCTCAAAATTAATGACCCCCATTTACAATTTGTACGCCTTTTTATAAGCTTTGCTTCCGTGCGTCACAAAGCCACTGCCTACTTCATAGTTAGTATGCGATCCCCGTCTGTTTAGTTGCCTGCCAATTCGCTGCCTCCCGAATCACCGCCGACTCAAAACGATGCCTACCATTTCGTATCAAAACAACTTTTTATGATGGGTGCCATTCGTCCGGCATCCAAATATACCCCCAGATATAACTCAATGTATACCTAAGTTGGTTCATATAGTCTATAATAGTATTGTTCTTTTTGGATGTTTCTTTTGGTTCTAGACCGTTTTCTGAATGAAAGATGGTGTCTAAAGACACTAATAGCTTGTATCTACTCTCCTTGAAAATATCTACATTCTACGTTACGTTTTTCATACTGTATTTATCAAAATTCCCTACTGTGTCGCAATAAAGAAGCCGACCTTTATGAGATTCTGAACATAGATAGTTTAAAGCATTTACTACCAATTTATTCAGTTTCCAACTCTCAAATGTACCTAGATCTATCAATCTGATAGCCTATTTTGGGAGGGAAACCGCCTGACATTTTTATCAGAGCAATTCGCAAATGTCATTGCGAAATTGTAAATGAATTATTACTAAGTACAATTAGTGGATATAATTTAACTGCTACAACTATGTATACCTTCTATTATATTGAACCTTTCTAGATAAACTCGTACAGTTAATATTATTCATTCTTTATACTATGAAGTTAACGGTTGCTACAGATTCAGTATGTCTCACTGAAGATAGTTTCATCGTCCGGTGAAAATTGACCGAATCTAGCTAAATTAAGATTAAATTAACTAAATAATTTGTGGGATACCCAAGGAACGTGGACAGTCTTTCTGGACCGTTACAGCCGACCCCAAAGTTATACGAGGTGATTAACTTATGAACCGGAGTAAAACTTTCCCAAATTAATTTCATTAATTAAAATAAAACACAATTTTTTTCTCTCTTGAACAATCATTATTGGTACAAATTTTATTTGTTGAGTTCTAGTTCCAGACAAATATTTTGCAATGACTTGCATAGATTAGATCTATGCTAGCCATCACATAAGTAATGTTTTTTTTTTTGTTGATGTGTAAAATTTAAACCGACACCCCAAAATGATGTGAGTTTGATGCCGCTTTATAGCTATAAATGAATACAACCACGAAATATTATCATTGCAGCGAGAACAATCGTTAAACTGTGTAACGGAAGCCTGTTGTGATCCAGACTCAATCCTAGTGATATAATGTATTTAGCTCTTTAGCCCGTCTATTGACTCTCGCAATTCGTAACTGAGTTTATCATACATCACCCTTCACAGTCCAAATTAGATCCTCAAAGGCGTGCAACCATAACTTAACATGATCGAATCATCCAACGTAAAACCGATCTCAAAATAACAACAAATTGCAATTCGGAGCATGTGCAGTGTGCTTAATCAGAACCTAATTTGTATAGTGTGAACTTGTATGAAATCAGCCGAAACTGATGAAATTGTCAACTGACCTAACCTAACACCAATAACTCCTTCATACAAATTGTTTGTCAAATGTAAAGTTTGTCCAGATTTAGAAATCAAAAAATATTGTCCTATTCCAAGATTCTGTTGAAATCTTGAGCCCCTCAAACAGTTAAAATTAACATAATTCTCACTCGTTCATCACACAATGTCTCGATCCTAAATTTTACTAAGATTCATTCAACCTTTCAGAACTCCAACATCCGTAGTCATTCATTATACCCGCAAAATCAACAGATCGTATAGAAGTAAGACTGTTAAGAAATCGGTACCATATTTGTTTATATTCATTTAGATATTTTTATGATTTAGCTACAAGTTAAATTCCTGCAACCCCAATTCAAAAGGCAAAACATGAACAAAGAGGAAGAATTTGTAAAGGAACAAAAAAAAAATTTTTTTATATCTTAGACGTCAATTACTAAATGATAATATCCTCCTTATTTGTATAGATTTGATCATTACCCATATTATACAAAATTATTGGTTAAAGAATAAAACTAAAAAATTTAAGCAAATTGAAGGTTCCATTTCCCTTAATTACATGATTAATCAACCTGGTAATTTTTCGAACTATACTTGTGTCCTTGAAAACGGAACTATGTACGAAACAGAGATCAAAATTTGAATCATATTTCATATAAATTGAAATCTTTAGTACGCAATCCTGATAGTATGAAACCCCGAGATTCTTATTCAAAATCTCCCTACATAGAGCCTACATATTACAACCTTCTTGCTATTAGTCACCAAGACATGATGAACAAGAAAATTCGAGTAAGTATACCTAATGAGGGTAGATAAAAAAAAAATTTATTCGTGCACTCGTGTGCTAGCTTGTGTAACATTCCCTACTCTTGATTTAAAATAAAATAAAAATGCCGTATTATAATGTTTTTTTAACCAAGGTGGAAATTGTGGACAATTTTATCTAAATGCTTCCAATGTACATACAGTCTATCTGACCCTAGCTACGTAAAGAACTAAACTTAGTCTCGGATAAGTATATTTATTATGATAATTATGACTGTCTTTCCTTTTACAACCCCATTTACATAGACACCATATCAATTTAAGTATATATAAAAGACTATCTTTAGAGAATGCTAATTACATGAAAAGTCACACACGCCTCTGCCTAAAATAAGAACTCCTAAACCAAAAAATTCAAGGTTATAGTTTAAAGTTAAAGTTCAAAGTTAAAATTCAAAGTCAAAATTCAAAGTTAGAATTTAAAGTCAAAGTTAAAATTCAAAATTAAAATTTAAAGTTAAAATTCAAAGTTAAAATTCAAGGTTAAAATTTAAAGTTAAAACTCAAAGTTAAAATTCAAAGTTAAAATTCAAAGTTAAAACTCAAAGTTAAAATTCAAGTTAAAATTCAAAGTTAAAATTCAAAGTTAAAATTCAAAGTTAAATTTAAAGTCAAAATTCAAAGTTAAAATTTAATGTCAAAATTAATAGTTAATAGTTAAAGATAAAAGTTCAATATCTAAGGTTTAAAATTCAAAGATTCTAAAATCCTAAAGTAAGTATGAATAAATAAACGTAGTAGTAAAATAATCTTCTCTATGTTTAAGTAAGTCTAATGTAAATAACCTTTATATCTAGATCATAATTGCTTAGCATCAAGAAGGTAAGTAACTGACGCAACTGAACGATTAATGTTGTAAGTATGTAAACCCCGGTGTAGTAAGTTGTTATCTACCTATAGCTCATTTTGTAAGTAAGAATGTAATAGAAAATAAATGCAAGTAAAAATAACTGTTACTAAGTATTGATATAAGGTATACTAAAGCAAACTTCTAAAAAGGTAAGTAGCTGCACTATCAGAGTAGTAGGTATGTAAGAACAAGCCCAAATGTGATATGTAATTATCTAACTATAGTCCACTAAGTAGTACTGTAAAAATGGTGTACAATAAAGAGTTTTTAATCTATCTATCTATCTAGTACGAGGATAAGTAGACATAGAAGTAGCCGTCACTAAATAATGATTCTACCTACTAGTAATCTCCAAAGACATAGGCATTCAATAAACCAGTCAAGTATTAGTTCTCAGACAATAGGTATCTCAGAACTACCCCTATTCTTATGCTAGACTTATTCCTCTATGAGAGTTGAATACTTATAACCTAAATTACCTACTATTAATTATATTACTAAAATTTTATCTTGTTACCTATTAGTTTACCTAATAGTTTACCTATTAGTTTACCTATTAGCTTACCTAATAGTTTGCCTAATAGTTTACCTATTAATTTACCTATTAGTTTACCTATTATTAATTTCTCAACTAATATTTTAGTAAAGCTACTTATTTAAATTAAATAGAGTTAAGCTCAATCAGTCAATGGTTATTCCACGCTAATATAATAAATGAACCTAAAAGTAACTAATCTGTAAATATAATTTATTTACTTACGACCTTTCTCTAACTCTTGAAATCTCGAATCTATAAATAATTATTTTGAAATTCTAAGTCATTTATTTACGACCCCCCGCTCATAAAAGTATAAAACTATAAATAACTATTTGTAAATCCTACATTATTTATTTACGACCCCACGCATTTACAAATATGGATGTCACTTAATCTTACCTCACCAACGCAATAATATGAAACTCAATTAATTCCTTTACATTACCTATTTACTACCTATACGTATTAGTTTTGTCTAATTTAAACGAATAAAGTCTAGAATAAAACTTCTAAACAGAATGAACTAAAATTAACCGATTTACCTAATAAACAGTTATAATCTAAATAAAATTAAGAAATCTCAACACAAAACCCCATCCTTTATTACGGCAACAAATTGTGCGAAAAAATCGCACTATACAAGATTAAAGTAAGCAACAAATTAAATGAAACATGAATTTAATGGAAATAATATATGAATTTAATAGATATAAGGTATGATTTGAATATAAAAATGATTTAAGCTACTGTAAATAACCTAAAATCGATATCCTGGTCACGGCACCAAATTGTAACGCTCCCCCCCCTATTGCTAATCTAATTTGTTTTTTTTTCTTTCTAACTGACTGAACTGACTAACTAAAAGA
This sequence comes from Gandaritis pyraliata, assembly GCA_947859175.1. Classification (NCBI taxonomy): domain Eukaryota; kingdom Metazoa; phylum Arthropoda; class Insecta; order Lepidoptera; family Geometridae; genus Gandaritis; species Gandaritis pyraliata. Next base: position 1,904,850 of record OX401880.1, on the reverse strand, counting down.
GATAGAATAACTAACTACTAAAAGAGATATAAATATTAACCTAAGAGAGAGATGAACCTAGATCAATTTAACCTAAACAATTTAAACTAATTTTAACTACGTTGCTTTACTTTAATCTTATGACTTATAACTAACTTAATAACTAACTTATTCTAATGGCCTTGTGATCGTATAGTGGTTATGATTAGGACGCCTACTATTATGTACCGGTAGAAACTCAGATACTTTAAAGGAATTATGATGAGATCTCTTTAGTTAACCTATGAATCTACCTAATATGAAAATAACGTTTTCCTATCTACACTAATCTTTATTATCTATCTAATCGTTGCTAATAAGAGTAAACCGTAGGTAGAAGTTTAGTTAATCGCGAGGATTATTCCTACTATTGTAACCTGATAAATAAAATATAATAGGTTAATTAAAAGATACATATTATGTAAATCCTAGATAATTAGAGGCAACAGAAGTTATCTTAAGTAGGTACGACTCATTATCAATGAGATCCTTTCATGAATTTTATATAGAATGGAAGACCTAAACCTCAATTGTTTTATGAAGTACTAGCTTTAGGAAGAAATACATGTTCGGAATTATAAAATATTTGACTTTGCTGAAATACACGTAAATAGAAAAGCCATATTTCCTTCAGTAGAAAACTACTATAAAATTTAATATTAAATATATAGAATGATTCTAAAGTCTCAGAATATAAGTTTATTATAACTTTGTTACTAGAATGATGTTAAATTGTGTACTATGAAGCTAATGTATTTACAATAGTATGTATTTACATTAGAGTGACGCTCCTCCATCCGCGCCATCTAGTGATTTTCGACACCAGACTACGAATACATATTATTCACATGTATTCGTAATAAATCCCCTCTTCACAGTACACTAAACTTTAGCGGATGTGTGATTAAGAATAGGGGAATGAGTAAAATCTATTTTTACTATTTCACTAAACTGAATCCAACATCAGTGCTACTATGGATTAACAAAGATCATGAAACTAAATTATCTTTAAATAACTTTAGTTACTCAAAGCCAAGATAGATCCATGCAATTTTATGCTGCAGTTAAAAGGCAGCTTGTTAGAGAACCACTTCTAACATCTGAATCTAAATTTAAGTAACCTTCCTAGTTCATGGTTCACTCAAACCAGTCTTTCTAGATAGCTACGACAAAGCCAAGATAAAAGCAATAGAAGTAGATAAGATCAGTCACATAGCTAATATAAAGTAACCCTAGCTAGAATCGGCCTAGGGTACTTCGACAACGGAAATGTCTAGCTTGACCACATATACTTCATGTAAATTAATAGGTATCGGACTAGATAGAATAGATCATAGACTCTTTGTAGGAAGTTATCATCCCTTTTCCATAAGTTCAGAATAACCACGAGACACGCGCTCTAGAGTAAGATAAATAGTATCTGTACAGACCTTAAAACATTTGAGAATGACTTTTCCTTATAGCTTCTCCTTCAAGCACATAGTTTGAGGAAACCAATCAGACAGGTCAGTAAAAGACAAAAGGTTGAAGTTAAATGTCACTATAAAACAAATAGTCAATGCAAGACTTCAAGACAAGTAGGAATAAAGGTTCCTTTTAATTTTAATAAATACTTTACTGAATTTGAAAGATATAAGAGAGAGCTACTCAAGCTGTCTCAATGGCACAGTAAATATTACCACTAGAATAATAAGTGACTTCACTATGATTCAATTCAAAGTTGAACAATAAAAATAATTTGATAAAATTAATCTGATATAGTAGGTAAGACTACCTATTGTAGTGTATGCATCTGTTCTAATCCAGACTTAATATCCGAAGGTAAAATAAGGTAAAGTTAGGTTAAGTTGTAAAAGCTTAAGTTTCTAAAATCATAAGGTTCAAAGTCTGAAATTCAAACTAGAGGTTAAAATCCTAAGGTCTTAAAGGTTAAAAGGTTTAAAGTCTAAAGCTTAAAAGTCGCAGATGTTTCTAAAATTCGAATTTGTCAAATAATCAAAGTCGCTATCGCTTAACACATAGGAGATAAGACGCTGTTCTACAATGTAGTATGTACTTACCTAACTATAGCTCGTCTTATAAGTAGGTATGTATTATGAGGGTAAGTACATAGAAGTAGTCGTAACTAAGTATTGATCCTATCTACTAGTGTATGTAAAAAGTAAGTAAAATAAGTAAGAATATGTAATTAAGGCATTAAAATAAACTTCTAGGAAGATAGCTGTACTATCAAGGTAGTAAGTATGTAAGGACAAGTGTAGTATGTAAATATATAACTACAATAATTCTCCTTACTTCCATTGTTGAATGCAATATTAATTGAACGCTCATACTATGAAATATAAAACAAGTAATAAGAAACACTAAAAATAACACACAATATCTCAGGTAAATCAAATAAAGAGGTACACTCACATTAGGAAAAACATAAAACACAATATTTCATTTAACCAATTAGGTACACATATACACAGTCAAGACTCTGTAAAATGCAGGTATTTGAAAATATAAAATTCCTCAAATTAATCCACGTTGAATCTTCATCTGGAACAAATGCTAAAGCCTAGGGAATCTTAACTCTGTAAACCTCTCCCTCCAGATCTCTTTCTTCTTGCTCCAGATCTTCAGGAAGTTTTATTCCCTACAAGATTCTGCTTGCTGTGAACCTAAGGAGAAATAACATCTAAAATCTAACTCACTAAAATAGTGCTGTAAACGCAGGTTTCATCTTTAAGTGAAAGGTTATTTATCGGATAATATAACTTGAATCGAACAAGATTACAATTATCCTAGAATTCCTCTGCCATTTTTGTACTTGCTGCTTGAACTAGATGTTTGCCCAGAACATGTATCGAGCAAGCTTGTACATTAATTTTCTATTCTAAAGATCCTGAAACAAACACACACTTATAATTCAAAGACTTACCTTGAATTCCTTCATGACGGAAACCAATCATGAATCTCGTACTATGTGGCTTTACCTTTCTCCCTACAGCTAATGCAAACCTATCCTACTTAAATACCTAGCCACATTTCCTATATCCATCAAGATGGAAACCTTTCTTGATATACGCACAAGATAACGCATGCTACCTTCCTATAGCTAAAACCCGCCCTATCCTATTGTGTACCTATCTTCCCCCTATTCTAGCTAGATGTGTAAAATAGAGCAAAACTAGAAGCAAGCTTCACATTTACATTTAATTGTGATTGTCATCCATCTTAGTGCAATGATGGATTACCTAAATATTCTAAAAAGGGAATGCAAGATAGTAAGTCTCGGCTTTGTCCTATCCCTATAACTGTGTGCGTGTTTATCAGTCCAGTGGATTGGGTGGGACGTCAAAACGGACCAGGGACAATATTTTAGTGTGTGTATTATATACATATATAAATAGGATCAAGACAAGTCTTCCATTACTCAGATAGCGTGTGAGCCATACTGGCAGATTCACTTCACGACAATCCACACAACTGAGCTCAAGAATACTTGAAATGAGGGTCTGCGCTATTAGCAATCAAGTACTAATACCGTCCAGCCCGACCCAAGGTACTGAACCTACCAAATAAAAGGCTTCAGTAATGTCACCGTTAGGTTTTCCAGCCTTTACCAGATAAACCTCTGGATTTCTAATGAAGCTAAGGTGTAATCTACTTTATTCTATATTGAAATAATTATTAAACCAAGAGCGTCTACTTGATATAGTAGAATTTATTGCATGCATTATAAAGAAAATTAATGAATTAAGAAACTTTCAAAACATAACAAAATAATTAATGAATTTAAATTAAACCAATTAATCTCTATATTACACCTTGTTAGGTACTTACCAGGGTTTGTCACTGCCTAACCAAAGGAAAATTAAAGAAAATATTTAAGTTAACACTGAATTTAACCCCTATCACTTCTAGCTGTAAAGAAATCTTACTATAGCATCTGCTTGACTCACTTCTAAATGCAAGATATCAGTCAGTCAGTCCCGCACAATGGTTTAGCAATCCTAGTTTGCTACAAGACATGTGCAATGAACCCAGGTCCATTTTGGTCCGACTGTCTGATCCTTGCCCACTAAAAATAGCATCTGCTTGAACCTAGTTTACTTCTTACTCCTCTGAAATTCTCAAAATTAATGACCCCCATTTACAATTTGTACGCCTTTTTATAAGCTTTGCTTCCGTGCGTCACAAAGCCACTGCCTACTTCATAGTTAGTATGCGATCCCCGTCTGTTTAGTTGCCTGCCAATTCGCTGCCTCCCGAATCACCGCCGACTCAAAACGATGCCTACCATTTCGTATCAAAACAACTTTTTATGATGGGTGCCATTCGTCCGGCATCCAAATATACCCCCAGATATAACTCAATGTATACCTAAGTTGGTTCATATAGTCTATAATAGTATTGTTCTTTTTGGATGTTTCTTTTGGTTCTAGACCGTTTTCTGAATGAAAGATGGTGTCTAAAGACACTAATAGCTTGTATCTACTCTCCTTGAAAATATCTACATTCTACGTTACGTTTTTCATACTGTATTTATCAAAATTCCCTACTGTGTCGCAATAAAGAAGCCGACCTTTATGAGATTCTGAACATAGATAGTTTAAAGCATTTACTACCAATTTATTCAGTTTCCAACTCTCAAATGTACCTAGATCTATCAATCTGATAGCCTATTTTGGGAGGGAAACCGCCTGACATTTTTATCAGAGCAATTCGCAAATGTCATTGCGAAATTGTAAATGAATTATTACTAAGTACAATTAGTGGATATAATTTAACTGCTACAACTATGTATACCTTCTATTATATTGAACCTTTCTAGATAAACTCGTACAGTTAATATTATTCATTCTTTATACTATGAAGTTAACGGTTGCTACAGATTCAGTATGTCTCACTGAAGATAGTTTCATCGTCCGGTGAAAATTGACCGAATCTAGCTAAATTAAGATTAAATTAACTAAATAATTTGTGGGATACCCAAGGAACGTGGACAGTCTTTCTGGACCGTTACACAGTATCAAATATTTAAAATCTAGCATACACATAAAATGATTAGCAAAATAAACAAAACAGAACTTATATTTAATTCTTAATTTAGTGCTTAGGATAGTTGGACATTTTTAGGTTTTTTGATATGGTCCCACCCATCTTTAACTAGCAGCCGGATATGTTTCAATCCTGGCAAGCCGAGATTGAACCAGATCAGAGTGTTACGTTTTCCCATTAAACGCCTCAGAAAACTATAGAGAGGTCTGAAGGTTTCTCCAGGCTCCTATAATTCTCCTACATGACCAATCAAAGATAGCTAATTTTAACAGCCTACTGGCTCAAGACTTAGACAGTCTTTAAAAGTTTAAAAAGGGGACTTAGGCTCTAAAATGAGCGGGTAAAGACAACCTGCAGAAAACACATATAAACAGTACAATTTCATACAATTGATTTGGGTAAACCTCTTTGTCTTTTCAATTCAATGTACTTCAAGATTATTAATTACTTTATTTTATTACTTTACTTAACTCTTCTTTTCCCAAATCAATCATACAGACTTATGAAATAAGGACTTAGCTTTTCTCTACGACTCGAACTTGCACTAAAATCAATTTACTTTACGATACTCTCTTTTAGAGTTCAAAAACCAACAATTACACTGACGCTAATTTGTATACATAACAATGACGTGACTCGCAATTCGCAACCCTCTCCGACTATCTCAACTTTCTGAATTTCCGAATGGATCTGAACCCCGACTCCAACCCTACAATCGTATTTATGCTCTTGCGCAAGCCGCGATCTCCACCCCTCTAGGGTGGGGTTGAATCGTGTGACGTCGGTGCGTCGCTTCGTAGGAACGAAGGAATTTCATCTTATGATGGCGAATACTCTCGCTTTTCTAACAGCAGATGTCGCTACCAGTCATCATTCCTGAAACTAAAATATCTATTTAAGCGCTGGTTTATTACCATTTAACAGTATTAACTGTTTTGTAAAGTAATCCTGAAATGTCACATTTACATGAACAAGTAGATACAAGAGTTCAACTTATATTAAAGTCATCTTATAATTAAATATACTTAATTCTATTTGGTATTGTAAATTGCAATTTACAATCATGCTCATAATCATAATTATTCTATCATTCACTTATTATAAAACCATGCTTTAGTTTCTAAATAATATTACCAATATCATCAACATGCTATTTTTGTACATTTTAAGTCGAACAACACACAATTCTAGGTACATGACCCTTTTTTTATAAACACTTCAATGGTATAACCTCTTACTGTTCCAAGAATGTGTAGCCATAAATTTGCCTTCGCTATCTGCTTTTAAAATATTATTGAGAGCTTTCTACTCATTTCAAAAGTCAAGCATCTGGTTGTAATAAATTTAGTGATTTATTTGAAGGAAGTAAAAAATTCGGGTTGGCAGAAAACGATTGTCTCGTCTCGCTCATTGATGACCATTTGTTTTAATTTTTATATTTCTTGCACAACAAAAAGCCATATGCTGCTATGTGCCATCACATTCCACCCTCTGAAAATTTTGATATGAAGAAGACTATAGTCTTCGAGTATAAAAACTTTTCACAAACTCTTTGTAATCTTGATTAGTGTGTTGATCATAACAATTAAAACAATTCTCACTCATGTGTATTTAAGACACAAAATAATTTTTGAAACTTCCGGCCACCCTCTGACTGAACTCTTTTTCTAAAAATCTAACTTAATCTCTACCTATTAGTCTATTTACCTATGTACCTACCTACCTATCTATACCTAGTATACCTACCTACCTATACCTAGCTACCTACACCTACCTATACCTAGCTACCTACACCTACCTAGTATTTAACTAATAAAAAAAAATCTAATCAACCTTAATTTTTTTTTTATACATTTAAAATTATATTTACATGATTGATAAATATATAATCATGATATCTTCATTTATTTATTGGTGTGTCATATTATCTTGATAAATGAATTTCATTATAATTTCCTTTTATCTGGCCGTCTTCATTTACTAATCACAATTTTATTTCATATATATTTTTTTTTTCAATCCATAGTTATGAGTCGAGCGGGATTCGAACCCCCGACTTTCAATCCAATATAAACTTTCTTGTAAGTTTCCTTTTATGTTTGTTTGTTTTTATGTTTTGTCCAATTTATACATTGGTTTTTTTTTTCCGTTTTACTGTATCACCAATGTTGAATTGACTCTGATTATAAAATCTTTCTCTGCCATTTTTTGTTTGATGGTTTGTAATCGTCTTTATATTGATTTATGAGTATATCGAATGCGCTGTGGATCTTTGCAAAGTTGTTACCGTGTTGGAGAGACAAGGTTTTTATTCAAATTAAATCGGTGTATATCGCGCCAGTACATAAAACGAAAGGACAAAGAACAGACACTCAACCATTCCTTCGAGCTTACTTAATTCGTGGCTGTCTGTATCTCTCCTTAGAAGTCTAAGAAGGAATGGTGAATTTAGAAGTGTAGACAAAGTATTCGTTAATTTACTTACAAAGTATTAGTTAATTTACTATAGAGTTAGTTAATTTACTTACAGACACCACAGTAAGTGATCAGATCGCGTGGAAAAGTGTGATTGAACTTGTATGAGATTACTCATCAGTCAGCGACCGCCTCACTCTGACACAGGGAACCCTATACCGTTTCGGTTCTGCGACGCAGATTATTGGGGGGCGTACTGACCATCTTTTGTCGCTGCGAAGCGTATTATCAACACATCTTGCGATGTGGATTTTTTTTTGTTTGTGTGCTCTTGGCATCTTTACCCCCTTTGTTCCATGGATTTATTTTATTTCAATTTCATAATTATGTTTGTGTTTGTGTGTTTAGTTTGGCCAAACTAAGGCGATGGTCAGTCGCAATAAGAGGACGTGTTATAGGTGCCCAGAGACGCTACCGCCCCGCCCGTGAATATGTACTGGATGCCCTACAGGCAGGAGTCATGGGGACCGATCTACAGGCCTTTCCTTCTATGGTCGTCGCCATCTGACAACTATAGTGTACATTCGAACTTGCGTCAGCATCCACATAAATCTCCTGATTCTAATTCAAGTATTTATGAACAAATTTCATCATATTTTTTTTTCTTTTTAAAAAATTAAGTCACCTGATCTCAACAACACGGCAAAACTTGTCTATTTATCTAGATACTTCAAGTATTAATTGATAGGTTCGTGCATTGAATTTCTCTATTGTTTATAACTCGGCATCGTCTTCCTGTAACGTACTTTTTTTTATATCAACTGTTTCACATCTGTTTAGAATTGTTGGCCTTGAACAAACTTAGCTGCGGACTGACTATTTGTCTACCTGACCCATACCTTCTTCCGGTAATACAATCATTCATCGCTCTTTTACACTCAATGCTATAATTAAATTATTCTATGTACTTATATTATTATAATGAACTCACTCGATCTTTATCACACTTAGTGATAATATTTTGGTAGTCGTGAGGGAACAGACAAACATACAATCATAGTGAGCAAAATCATAACCCTCTTTTTTTTGCTTTGCCGTAGTCTAATAATAATGTAAGACTTTCATGATCTTTCCGAATAACTAACTTAACTCCACATAAATAAGTCTCAATCTCGGTCAAACTATAAATGGTATCAAATAACTGCTGCTTTGACACTGGCCAATGCATCACGACACCTGTTAAAACTTTACTGTCAAACCTTATATCTCAATACTCAATGCATTTATTGCTTTCACATGGTACTATTTAGTTTTCGCCACCCTCTGACAGTTATTATATGCAACTCGCAATACCAATATCACCTTTATTACATTTTTTTTGTAATAGTTTTTGTACACCTGTTCAATCTTCCATACATTTAAAATCATCTTCATCCAAACTTTTACCACTTTTAGGGATAAGGCCGTATATTGTACCATCTTCATCCATTTGTTATTTTCTAGTTCATTAGGTATGTTGGTGTATAATAAAGTATTTTCATTCATTCATTCATTCATCCGTCACTGCTATTTATTTAATTAAAAATATGTTGCATTAATATCGGCTTGTACTAACATAGCGGTATCTTAAAATATTTTTTTTTTAACTTGCTCAATAGTATTAAATAGTTACTAGGATCCATTCACACTTTATCCCTTATTGTAAAATTTTACAACTTTACACAATGCCTTTGTCTCTTCTTCGTATTTTGGAAATCTAATGTTCGGACATAAGTAGGTACTGCTCTATTGTCATCTTGCTTACTCTGACTAACGCATCTATCGTTGTTCGTTCTAAGTAATTTAACCTTCATTCCTCGTCCAGCTTTCATAAAATGAAACAATCTCAACCCGAGTCCTCACTGCTGATTGATCTACTCTTAAACCTTATTCAGTCTTATAAGTAATTACAGGCCTTAATATCATCATCCTCATAAACAGGAAATCTAATGTTCGGACATAAGTAGGTACTGCTCTATTGTCATCTCGCTTACTCTGACTAACGCATCTATCGTTGTTCGTTCTAAGTAATTTAACTTTCGTTCCTCGTCCAGCTTTCATAAAATGAACCAATCTCAACCTGAGTCCTTACTGCTGATTGATCCACGCTTAAACCTTATTCAGTCTTATAAGTAACTACAGGCCTTATCATCATCCTCATAAACAAGAGTCACTTAAAATAGTATACAATCTTCGTTCATGACTATCACTCACATCACACAAGCATCACCTGTTTGCTCACACAAAAGAACTGGGCTAGGGTCTCTCTCTAACAACAAATCAATTTTTTTTGCATTCAATCGTTATCCTTTGGCGCGACAATATTCATAATTGGAAATCTATTACCGAGTCCAAACTTTCATAACCCTTTACTTAGCTTTCATCTCATTGTACATAGTTATATGAAACAATAGTCGCATTTTACTTATCACCATCATCAAATCCTGGCTCTATTAAGAACTTATTTCAACTCAACTAATAATGCCTTTGTCAAATCACTGAGACCACTATGTTTGTCACTTTTTGTTTTTGAATGTTAAACATTCTAAAGCTTTATAAATCAGTCGCGCAATCTTGCCTCTCACTCAATTATAATTAAAGTACCTCTTTAGTTTTTTCTAAAAAAAATGCCGCTATTTGATTCGCATTGTGCTTTCCGATAAGAATCGGTTTATCAATCCTTGGTCTTATAAGATAAAGACATCTGCTCTTATTTGAATTAAAAGTTTCAGACTATATTGACCTGTTATCTTAATCAACATCTTGTAATACGTTTTGGATAATTTGCTCGCTAGAAGTACTTAAAATACTATAAATTCCGATATCCGTTACTGAAGCGTTCATCACACTAACATTCTTCTCTCTCGCTCTAACATATCTAAATAATGTTATAAAATATAGAAATATGTATTTAAGTTTTAAGGTATGGGCCTTGTATTTTGTTTTTTATTGTGTTGACTGAATTAACTGAATTTTATTTATATCTATTTGTCGCATAATTTTATCTAACTTGCCGACTAACATCTGAAAACCTGAAAATGCTACGGAGTTCATCTGCTGATTACCTTAGTTCTTCTCAGTATTTGTCTCTACGGAACCTAGATTGTGTGTTGTTCGGTTGCGACCACTGCGTAATGCGTTACCAGGCATTGTAGCTAGCTTAAATTTAGCGTGCACAATAAATTAAAAATCACTGAGTTATTTTTAGATTTTTACATAAAATTTAGTTTTGCTTACTAAAATAACATTTATTTTATTAATATAGTTCACCCAACAGGATAGCTAATAAAGCAATAAAAATCTCTAGACAAAGATAGAAAAGGAAACAATAGAATATTTACATGTAAAAATTCTGGCTTATATTTGTGATCGTCATTGATATTAAAGCTACGTTGTGTTATTTTTTATTTAAACCAGATACTTTTTAGTAGTAAAGCGTTTCAGCGATACTTTAACTAATCCTCGGTCATCGGCAACAACTGTGACGGCCCCCCGCCGCCTATGAAATGCAAATAGTAAATAATCTACAAATGAACTCTATCTAAGTATACCTCCTCTCTTGTAAGACCTTCCTTAGGTCGTTATAGAATAAGTCTACCTGAGCAATTGAATTTAACTGATTAATTCTGAATGAACTGATTCTGAAATGATTTTACTTAGTAAACCTGTAATCAACTTAACTATCCTGTCCTAATTAGGTGAACTAGGAAATGAGTTTAAATGAAAAAGTGAATAAGTCTTAAACGAACTCAGTAATTATTAATTTATTCATAAACCAAAATGCATACTTATAAATTACCAGTATCAAATATTTAAAATCTAGCATACACATAAAATGATTAGCAAAATAAACAAAACAGAACTTATATTTAATTCTTAATTTAGTGCTTAGGATAGTTGGACATTTTTAGGTTTTTTGATATGGTCCCACCCATCTTTAACTAGCAGCCGGATATGTTTCAATCCTGGCAAGCCGAGATTGAACCAGATCAGAGTGTTACGTTTTCCCATTAAACGCCTCAGAAAACTATAGAGAGGTCTGAAGGTTTCTCCAGGCTCCTATAATTCTCCTACATGACCAATCAAAGATAGCTAATTTTAACAGCCTACTGGCTCAAGACTTAGACAGTCTTTAAAAGTTTAAAAAGGGGACTTAGGCTCTAAAATGAGCGGGTAAAGACAACCTGCAGAAAACACATATAAACAGTACAATTTCATACAATTGATTTGGGTAAACCTCTTTGTCTTTTCAATTCAATGTACTTCAAGATTATTAATTACTTTATTTTATTACTTTACTTAACTCTTCTTTTCCCAAATCAATCATACAGACTTATGAAATAAGGACTTAGCTTTTCTCTACGACTCGAACTTGCACTAAAATCAATTTACTTTACGATACTCTCTTTTAGAGTTCAAAAACCAACAATTACACTGACGCTAATTTGTATACATAACAATGACGTGACTCGCAATTCGCAACCCTCTCCGACTATCTCAACTTTCTGAATTTCCGAATGGATCTGAACCCCGACTCCAACCCTACAATCGTATTTATGCTCTTGCGCAAGCCGCGATCTCCACCCCTCTAGGGTGGGGTTGAATCGTGTGACGTCGGTGCGTCGCTTCGTAGGAACGAAGGAATTTCATCTTATGATGGCGAATACTCTCGCTTTTCTAACAGCAGATGTCGCTACCAGTCATCATTCCTGAAACTAAAATATCTATTTAAGCGCTGGTTTATTACCATTTAACAGTATTAACTGTTTTGTAAAGTAATCCTGAAATGTCACATTTACATGAACAAGTAGATACAAGAGTTCAACTTATATTAAAGTCATCTTATAATTAAATATACTTAATTCTATTTGGTATTGTAAATTGCAATTTACAATCATGCTCATAATCATAATTATTCTATCATTCACTTATTATAAAACCATGCTTTAGTTTCTAAATAATATTACCAATATCATCAACATGCTATTTTTGTACATTTTAAGTCGAACAACACACAATTCTAGGTACATGACCCTTTTTTTATAAACACTTCAATGGTATAACCTCTTACTGTTCCAAGAATGTGTAGCCATAAATTTGCCTTCGCTATCTGCTTTTAAAATATTATTGAGAGCTTTCTACTCATTTCAAAAGTCAAGCATCTGGTTGTAATAAATTTAGTGATTTATTTGAAGGAAGTAAAAAATTCGGGTTGGCAGAAAACGATTGTCTCGTCTCGCTCATTGATGACCATTTGTTTTAATTTTTATATTTCTTGCACAACAAAAAGCCATATGCTGCTATGTGCCATCACAATAGTGCTACGCCAGCTCTACGAAAATTCTACGCTAGCTCTACGTTTGACTAACTTACCTGCTCTTATAATAAGTTACTTAAGTTATCTGTATATTTGCTGAGGTCAAATAAATAATTATCTTATCTTATCTTATCTTATCAATCCTACTCAGGTACTCATGGGCACTGTTCGGACGTGTATCTGACTACCCTTTGTCCTATGGATTTGCTATCGACCTACAGCAACTGCCATGTTACAGCTAAAGACAATTTACGCCAAAATTTTAAATTTTTCTTGAATTCTATTTCTGGTAGATACCTACTAAAAAAACATAGTGGTACCTATTTGAGTAGGTTAAAAAATTACTTTCTGAGCACTCAACCAATTACCTACTATCATATTAAATTTTATGATATAATAATTGTAGTTTAGTAAAGTAGGTACCTCAACAAATACCGTCAGCAGCTTGACTAGATCATTGAACCAGTATCTTCTTACAGTGTCATCGAAAAGTCCTGTCACCAGCAGCGTAAGCGACTTCCAAATGCACCGTACATTCTTTTTAGATTCAGGATTATAATTCATAGCAACAACCTTCACAGCAGTTTTCAATGCATACATCCAGTCATTCCAGTGATCGGCCAACATGACAGTCGTTAATACCCCCCCGTCCCCCTCCAAAGGCTTTATATTAGTGCAGCGAGAAGACGAAGCTTTACAATCACTATGCCCTATCAATTCAACAAATGCTTGCAAGCATTTAGTTTTCATTCTCTCAGAAACTTCCCCAGCCCAAAAAGTAGGCTTAGTTAAATTCTTCTCCCCAAACAAAAAATGTAAGAACGGTATCAAAATCTCATCAGCATACACATCCAATTTTGGCTTAAATTTTCTTATCAAAAGCCACCAGGTATAGAACTTCGCAGTTGCAGCATCCTCAGTTTTGGCATTGTTTAATTTCAAAGGGATTACTTACAATCAGCTTTACTCTTTTACCCATATTGTCTGATTTTGTTTCAATGGCGAAGTTTTTGATAAGTTCATTCCAACATGCTAAAGCGCGGACTCTTTGTGTGGAGTCCCCCCTCTTCAAGGCAGTTTCGACCACAGGCAGCATTGAGTTGATGATGGTGTAAATTGATCCACCACTCCTTGTCACATAGTCTAGCAGCAATTTAATGATCATAATCCAAATCCTATGCCAGGTGGGTTTGCCTTTCTCCAACAAACTCAGAGTGTACATTGGAAACCTAAAAAGTTAAGGTCTGTGATGAGCAAGTCCACCCACATTTGACTTAATAATTTATAAGTTTAAAAAACTAGAAAACCGACTTCAATTCGACTACCAGCTTCATCATCAGATGATGATAATGATGATGGCAGTTCATTGGGAATGTTTTAGTGACCATAAACATCACTAAAAAGTCACAGGAAAGCAAAATACGCAATTTCGTACACGTGGATGGCATATTTTTTTCCAGTTATTTCTATTTATAAGCCAAACTACAGAACCGATTTTGATGAAAATTGAATGGGACCAACCTGAAAGTACATTTTTTCAGATAAAATAAAACAATACTTACTTGTTTTGGTCAACAACATTCTGCAAAAAGTTTTCCCATTCAGGATATTCAAAGTAATTATATTTAACCAACTCTACAGTCAACAATTCAACATAACCTAGGTATGTTTCAGCTTTTTCTACATCTTCTATTGAGATTAGTGCTTTAGCAATTGTTGGCAGAACACCAGACAACCAAAGTTGTATGCCTTGTCTCACAAATACTGACTTTTCATAGGCAGGTAAGCAATTCAACAACTGAAGAAAATCTAGAGACTGAAACCAATGAAACGTTAATTTACTAAAATTTTATAATCTTGAATATGAAAACTTCAGTTCATCAAATCTAAATACATTGAGATGAACCAAATGTTTCAAACCGCAATTATGCCTGAGATTCCTCATAACTGGTTTTCCTGGCTCGCATGGCCATGGCATGGTCAGCATTAATTTAGTAAATATGTTTCGTTAAAATATCTTCAAAACTATCTCTAAGAGGGGGTGTAGGGGGTGTCAAAGTTTGTATAGCAACTTTGTATTATTTAGCGAGTTGTCAAGTCATACAAATACGTCAGATTTAAATCGATTTAGCTGTTAAATACGTTTAGTGATTCTGGTGCAAGACGCCCTTAGTATTATTATGCTGTATGGCAAATAAAGAATAAAGAAGAATAAGAATAATTTATTTTTGCACCCTTAAATAAACAGTTTTTTAGGTAGCTACTTAGGCCAATATGTTACACTTTTAATTACTTAGGTATAAGATGCCTGTGAACGTTATATAAATCAAAGTTATTATTTAATTAAATTTGGTGGGTAGGTATACAAACAGTAGAAGAACACACACCTTCCGCGCTAGTAGAAACTGTGTTACGGCAAGGTTAGTGATTCTCGTCCTATAGGAATACGGGTCATTTTGATTTGAACAGAGCACTGAGTATTGTTGTCGAGTCGACAGGCTCGAATGTAAAACAATAGTGCGGGCAGTATAAGTAAAAAATGTAGACAAATCATGTTTTCATAACTATCAAGTACCTAGTAAATCTACTTCTGTGGTAAATATTACTTATAGTTTAGACATTTAACAAAATATATGTAAGACATAGTATGCAGGTAGGTAAGTGCTTACAGAAACTATTTATATACGAAGTAAGTTTAAAACAATACAACAAATAAGTACGGTAGATAGGCATATTAATATATTTATCGTTTAAAATAGTGGATAGGTACGTCAGAGTTTAGTAGATAATTATACTTATGTAGGTAAGCTTATTTGTTGCATTGATTTATTACAGTTTTCTAATTAGGTAGTTACTGGATTATTTGAAAAAATTTCTCAGTTTTATCATAGTCAAAATTACGCAAAAACTCATCCAGGATCTTTGAGCAAATATATTTAGATTTATCTTTAATAGGAACTACTTTGTTAACGCGATTATATAAAAATGGAGAAAGAAAATTCCAAAAACATTGTGCAAACGAGGTGCTACACGAAGGTACTTTATATATTTCATTAGATCTCCTTTTAGATATATCAGAGCACGTCGGACGTGAATGTTGTCTGATAACAATTATTTTAATGAACAGCTGACGTACAGTAAGGACTTGGAAGTCATTGTATAGACTAACTGTGGGATATCTGAACGGTTTAAAAAGCATAACTTTAATAATACAGCGTTGTGCACGTTCTAGTTTAATTAGAGATGACTTTCTTGCACCCCCCCAAGCTGAGATACCATAGGTAATTATAGATTGAACTAAGGTTAAGTATACAACTGTATTGGTTTTGTCATCTTTCAGGACACGGATCCTTTTAAAAATCGGTATGAGTTTCCTTACACGGGACTTTAATTTATCAATATGCTGCTTCCAATTTAGGTTCCTATCTAAAGTCACACCTAGGTACTTTATGCTGTCAGTTGGAGATAGTGTATAACAGTCACAGTCAGTATAATTAACAGTACTACAGCAGGTGTGAGCCTTAAGTGTCAGTTCGGGACTGGGTTGATTATTGTTGTAAATGGAGAAGGTGATATATCTAGTTTTATTTAGATTTAGAGTAAGTAGATTATTTTTTAGCCAGTCAACAACAACTCTCATTCCATTTTCAGCTGATAGAAAAACTTCTTTCCATGTCGAACCTCTAAATATAATAACAGTGTCGTCAGCAAAAGTAATGATTTTAGCATTATCAAATTTAGTATTACAGAGACTGTTGATATAAACAAGGAAGAGTGTTGGGCCAAGCACAGAACCTTGAGGAACCCCAAACGAAACTGGCTTTCTGTGACTCAGGTGATCACCTAATCTCACAACCTGAGATCTTTCACAAAGGTAGTCCCTCAAGAGATTTAATGGCAGTCCCCTGATTCCCATAGAATCAAGCTTACGTAACAACAGAGGGACAGAGACAGTATCAAATGCTTTGGCCAGATCCAGGAACACTCCGATACATTTTTGCTTGTTATCTAGATTAGCAGTAACGTGTGATACAAGACTTTCGATGGCATCTACTGTGGATATTTTTTCTCGAAAACCATATTGGTTATTTGAAATAAGGTTATTCATTTCTAGGAAGCCCATTAGTCTACGGTTTATCAGTTTCTCGAGGATCTTGGCCAGAGTGGGTAGTAGAGATATGGGCCGATAGTTAGTGATACTGTCTCTGTCACCAGCTTTAAAAACGGGTATTACTATAGAATCTTTCAGGAGCCTAGGGAACACTCCCAGAGTGAGACAGAGATTACAAATATGAGTAATGGGTATTCCCAAGAATCGAATGCATTTTTTTACCAATATAGAAGACATTCCATCCCAACCAGAAGACGAGGTGTTTTTTAGCGACGACACTATCTTATTTACTTCTATTAGGTCTGTCTCTAAGAGCATAAGCGAATTTACATGAGTGCTTTCGGGTTTAAAATTACTTGCTAGATTCATTTCAGTCGTGTTGATGCTCTCCAGAATAGTATTTGCTAAATTACTACCCATGCTAACGAAAAAATCATTGATATGATCAATTGATTCTTCAGGTGTTGTCTTTAGTTGTAAAAGCTCAGTTGGCGTTCTAGATTTATTAGTGGTGCCGATATCACATACTCTTTTTATTACATTCCATGTCTTTTTAATATCTTTTTTACTATTTTGAAGATCCGAAATATCGTAAGCATTTTTGAGGCTATGAAGTATATTATTACAGTGATTCCTATAGCGTTTGTATGTAATTTCTAGTTTAATATCTTGGGGTGACTTTTTGTGACGTCTATGAAGGATGTCGCGGAACCTCATGCACCTTAACATTCCTGGAGTCACCCAGGGTTGAATAATTAACTTTCTATGTGATGTAATATATGTTTCAGTGCTATTTTTTATAATGTTAGATACTTTATGTATAAAAAGTTCAGTAGCTTCGTTTGGGTCCCTAGAAATAAGAAGATCATCCCAACTTACTTCCGATATTAATGCGTAGACTTGGCGGAAGTTCACTCTACTTATCATTTTTTGCGCTCTAATAAGTGGCTGTTGTGGTGAGGATGGTATAGCCAGATAAACACAGCTGTGGTCTGTGACAGATGAGTCGCAAACTGCCGTCATAACTTTGGTCTTTGACTTTACTAAGCAGTGGTCGATACACCTCGTTTCCCGTGTTGGTAGTAGATGGCTGGGTAAGAGGCTGTGAGTTGCAAGCAAATCAAGGTACTCATCTGATCTAGAGTCACAATTGTTTTCACTGATGTCTATGTTGAGATCACCAAGTATATAGATATTTGGTATGTGTTTTAAGTTTTTTAGTAACTCATCTAGGGAGAAGAGAAAGTTCGCGAGTGATCCAAAAGATGGAGATCTATATATGCAGATAAATGCAAAATTGTTCCCGAATTGTACCACCAGACTGTCCGCTTCTATTATATTAGGCTCATAGACCGAAACATTAGCAATGTTGTCACGGACATAAACAATAACCCCACTGTTCTGATTGATGTGATTGTTAGTATGATAGGTATTAAATTGACTCATAGATGGTATATCGGTACAGTTTACTAACCAACATTCTGTCAAAATGATGAGGTCGTAATCAAGTTTACTTCTCGTTAAGAATACATTGAAATCATGAAAATTTTTATTGACACTTCGTATATTTTGAGAAATAACCTTTAAGGCCGTTTCGAATTTTGTAAGTTCGTAGTATGCACTAGGTTTATCAACCAAATGCGATTCACCAGCATTGATCTCACGATCAACGTCGGTGGCCACCGTGCAAAGATCATTAACCATTATTGTAGTTATAAACAAACCTGTCAGCTAAGGTTTGAGCACTCAGTTGAATTGCGGCGTAAACAAAGTTACGTTGTAAATAATCAGGAGACATGCTCCTAGATAGTTTGACACAGTTAAAAATATGGAATGACACGCATGCAGAATTGTACACTATGTTAATACTAAAATATATTAAGACTATTTCTGTTGTGTTAGTTTCACTTAGGCAGATGATGATGTATGACCCACGAAAATAAAAGAGTACAGCTTTAACTAAACTAAGATTACCCAGCAGGGCACTGATAGCACGCACTAGGCAAACTAGTCACAAGAGCCGTAGGGCAGCCACTTGCTGTAGAGATCTCATCAGTACAGCTGCTTGGCCATCATCTTTGCGGAGCATCACGTTGCCACGGGATATCCAGCAATATTTGAACTGACCACTCTTGACTAAGTCCCGCGCTTCACCATAGATTTTCTTGGTCAACGTGGTGAGTGCTTCAGACACATACACTCTGATATTGTCACCTGCAATGCCCAGGTGGTTCGAGCTAAGCTTAGTTTTACAATCCATTTTATTAAAAAGTTTGACTGCAGTCAGGAGTTCCTCCTTTTGGGCTTCATCTTGAAATTCAATAATAATAGGAGAACTATCATTCTTGCCTCTTCTGTACATTAGTGGGACCACTGCAGCAGGTTCTATGTTGAGTGTGTTGTATAGTGTGTCACATATTTCTTTAATATTTTCCTTTTCTCGTCTTGGCACATTTCTTATTTCAACCATTTTCTTTTTTTGCTGTTTCTGTACCTCGTGTAGCTGATATTCGAGTTCATATACCCGCTGCGATGTAGCAGCATTATCAGCTTCAAGAGCGGCGATCTTGTCATTGGCTAACTTGAGATCGACAGAGTTAGCATGAAGTATCTTTAGTATTTCAGCATTAGTCTGTAGAATTTCATTATTCTGTTGTTTCATCTCAGCAACTTCAATACTTAACATATCTTTAAAGGACTGCGTAAGTGAATCCTTGAGCTCCAATACCAAGTCAATATCATTTTGACGTTTTCTGAGATTGACCTTTCTGACAACATCATTGAATTCGTTCTCAGTACTTAGATTTGGATGAGAAGAGTACATCGCTGATTGACGAGAATTCGGTGTGCGTTGCATGATTTATCTGCAGTTTCACGGTATACTACAATGAAATAGTACACGAAGGTAGTGACCGTGGTAAGTAAGAGAGAGATGGAAGTAGCTTGCCTTTCGCTTCACTTGCGTGCGCGGAATCTTCTATTAGTCACCAGCGTTGAAAGGAGTAATGAGCCAGAGAGGTATCACTTTTGAAACTAGACTGTATTGTTTAAAGCACAGAGTTTAAATTTGTGTACAGGATATTCACAGTTTTTTAGTAAAATTGGCATGCGTCTTGCCTGCTTAGTGACTTGGACGAGAATGATGATGAAAGTTTATGTTTATTTTTTTCCCAAACTACCCTTCACAGAGTGTGCCGAGGGGTGAGGGGAGGGTGTCAAAGTTAGTATAGCAACTTTATAACCATAACCCCATCTATAGAACAACCTGCATGCCTTTTGCTGAGTTCAACAATCAGTTCATTCATATACAAGTTAAAAAGCTTTGGCGATGTAAGTCCACCGTGTCTGACTCCGTATTCCAGCTTATATGTGTCTGAACTAGTTGAAATTTAACTTGAACTAGTTTAGTTTAAATTGAACTAGTTGTAATTTAGCCAGGCTAGTGTTTTCACTGCAAGGAACGGAATCCGTTTCCACTGCTGCTAAACATGTGTCACAAAATCCTTACAAAAACATGTATTTCGTGCTATCCAACTAGGTTGATAAACATAAACAGTTTGTACACACAATTCATACACGCAAAACATACAATCAACTTGCACAAGACTGAAATGTTGACATATTTCTTCAATAAGACAGTGGGAATGCAGTTCCTTATACATGTACAAAATTGTGCCTTTTTTGCTGTAATGCTTCGGCTAACCCACAACAAGAAACAGAAGCTCATGTAATACTGGCTTTCCCAACTTTACAGTTTTCACTATACCTAGAGAAAAATAAATGTCCTATGCTACAAAGCCCTATCATACCTCATTTGATTTTTTTGTACTTACAACTTTACTTATTTTCTTCCTTTTTGACCCTTGTTACTTTACAATCCCTTGGCCGATTTACCTCCAAATCTTACCAGTAAAACTTAAGAGTAGACCTACCAAATTCTATAAAGATCAGATAAGTGATGCAAAAGTTATTATCTAATAAACATATAAAACAGATTTGGCCAAGTTGATTCACACTAAGAACTTTATTTGCGTCACTCATTCGATCAATTATTTCTTTACAGAAATGCCAGAAGACGCTCAATCAACCCTCCAAGGGTTGCTGAGTATTCTTGAAGATGCCACTAATTCGCATTGCAATTTGCTTGTAAGTTTAAAGTCAGCGCTTAGATCTTGTGAAGTGATTACCTACACTGATGCTGACAGAATACTTCAAATATGCCGACGATACCAAATGGACATGCAATGTGCACTCTACGTGTTATCAATCAAATCATTGCTGATTGGATTCTGCAAGGCAAGAAAACAGAAATAAATGATACATAATGTGGCTTAATTTTAAAATGAAACTTGTGAAAACAGCTATTCTAAAAAGTAGATAACAAAGTTATATGTTTTTATTTTTGTTTTGAGGTTGGTACTAAATACAATCCGATTTCCATTTCAGGCAAAACCATTTTTACCTGAAGTTGACTTTTTTCCATCAGCCCTTGCTATATTGGAGTTTTTGAAATATAACTGCAGCAAACTTGTGGAAAATAATCTGCGAAAATTATCATTTCTTGTGTTGATGTCACATCCACAGGAAGTGTTGTCAAAGCTTGTGAAAGACCACTCCCCAACACTAATTGAGACTTTTGGGTTGTTTCTCTCTGCAAATGCTACTCTTGATGCCAAAGTTGAGGTAATTTAAATTAGGCACTCATAATGAGGTCAAGGAGGCTGCCCTGAAGAGGAACACCAAGCAAGCTACCGCTAGCCATGTTTGGTGTAAATCTGTGCAGCCATTTCCAAGTTATGAGGGTATTCATCAACTCTGAAAACCAGTTATGAGGAATCTCAGGCATAATTGCGGTTTGAAACATTTGGTTCATCTCAATGTATTTAGATTTGATGAACTGAAGTTTTCATATTCAAGATTATAAAATTTTAGTAAATTAACGTTTCATTGGTTTCAGTCTCTAGATTTTCTTCAGTTGTTGAATTGCTTACCTGCCTATGAAAAGTCAGTATTTGTGAGACAAGGCATACAACTTTGGTTGTCTGGTGTTCTGCCAACAATTGCTAAAGCACTAATCTCAATAGAAGATGTAGAAAAAGCTGAAACATACCTAGGTTATGTTGAATTGTTGACTGTAGAGTTGGTTAAATATAATTACTTTGAATATCCTGAATGGGAAAACTTTTTGCAGAATGTTGTTGACCAAAACAAGTAAGTATTGTTTTATTTTATCTGAAAAAATGTACTTTCAGGTTGGTCCCATTCAATTTTCATCAAAATCGGTTCTGTAGTTTGGCTTATAAATAGAAATAACTGGAAAAAAATATGCCATCCACGTGTACGAAATTGCGTATTTTGCTTTCCTGTGACTTTTTAGTGATGTTTATGGTCACTAAAACATTCCCAATGAACTGCCATCATCATTATCATCATCTGATGATGAAGCTGGTAGTCGAATTGAAGTCGGTTTTCTAGTTTTTTAAACTTATAAATTATTAAGTCAAATGTGGGTGGACTTGCTCATCACAGACCTTAACTTTTTAGGTTTCCAATGTACACTCTGAGTTTGTTGGAGAAAGGCAAACCCACCTGGCATAGGATTTGGATTATGATCATTAAATTGCTGCTAGACTATGTGACAAGGAGTGGTGGATCAATTTACACCATCATCAACTCAATGCTGCCTGTGGTCGAAACTGCCTTGAAGAGGGGGGACTCCACACAAAGAGTCCGCGCTTTAGCATGTTGGAATGAACTTATCAAAAACTTCGCCATTGAAACAAAATCAGACAATATGGGTAAAAGAGTAAAGCTGATTGTAAGTAATCCCTTTGAAATTAAACAATGCCAAAACTGAGGATGCTGCAACTGCGAAGTTCTATACCTGGTGGCTTTTGATAAGAAAATTTAAGCCAAAATTGGATGTGTATGCTGATGAGATTTTGATACCGTTCTTACATTTTTTGTTTGGGGAGAAGAATTTAACTAAGCCTACTTTTTGGGCTGGGGAAGTTTCTGAGAGAATGAAAACTAAATGCTTGCAAGCATTTGTTGAATTGATAGGGCATAGTGATTGTAAAGCTTCGTCTTCTCGCTGCACTAATATAAAGCCTTTGGAGGGGGACGGGGGGGTATTAACGACTGTCATGTTGGCCGATCACTGGAATGACTGGATGTATGCATTGAAAACTGCTGTGAAGGTTGTTGCTATGAATTATAATCCTGAATCTAAAAAGAATGTACGGTGCATTTGGAAGTCGCTTACGCTGCTGGTGACAGGACTTTTCGATGACACTGTAAGAAGATACTGGTTCAATGATTTAGTCAAGCTGCTGACGGTATTTGTTGAGGTACCTACTTTACTAAACTACAATTATTATATCATAAAATTTAATATGATAGTAGGTAATTGGTTGAGTGCTCAGAAAGTAATTTTTTAACCTACTCAAATAGGTACCACTATGGTTTTTTAGTAGGTATCTACCAGAAATAGAATTCAAGAAAAATTTAAAATTTTGGCGTAAATTGTCTTTAGCTGTAACATGGCAGTTGCTGTAGGTCGATAGCAAATCCATAGGACAAAGGGTAGTCAGATACACGTCCGAACAGTGCCCATGAGTACCTGAGTAGGATTGATAAGATAAGATAAGATAAGATAATTATTTATTTGACCTCAGCAAATATACAGATAACTTAAGTAACTTATTATAAGAGCAGGTAAGTTAGTCAAACGTAGAGCTAGCGTAGAATTTTCGTAGAGCTGGCGTAGCACTATGGTAGAGCATTTAGAGCTTTACTCTTTTACCCATATTGTCTGATTTTGTTTCAATGGCGAAGTTTTTGATAAGTTCATTCCAACATGCTAAAGCGCGGACTCTTTGTGTGGAGTCCCCCCTCTTCAAGGCAGTTTCGACCACAGGCAGCATTGAGTTGATGATGGTGTAAATTGATCCACCACTCCTTGTCACATAGTCTAGCAGCAATTTAATGATCATAATCGAAATCCTATGCCAGGTGGGTTTGCCTTTCTCCAACAAACTCAGAGTGTACATTGGAAACCTAAAAAGTTAAGGTCTGTGATGAGCAAGTCCACCCACATTTGACTTAATAATTTATAAGTTTAAAAAACTAGAAAACCGACTTCAATTCGACTACCAGCTTCATCATCAGATGATGATAATGATGATGGCAGTTCATTGGGAATGTTTTAGTGACCATAAACATCACTAAAAAGTCACAGGAAAGCAAAATACGCAATTTCGTACACGTGGATGGCATATTTTTTTCCAGTTATTTCTATTTATAAGCCAAACTACAGAACCGATTTTGATGAAAATTGAATCGGACCAACCTGAAAGTACATTTTTTCAGATAAAATAAAACAATACTTACTTGTTTTGGTCAACAACATTCTGCAAAAAGTTTTCCCATTCAGGATATTCAAAGTAATTATATTTAACCAACTCTACAGTCAACAATTCAACATAACCTAGGTATGTTTCAGCTTTTTCTACATCTTCTATTGAGATTAGTGCTTTAGCAATTGTTGGCAGAACACCAGACAACCAAAGTTGTATGCCTTGTCTCACAAATACTGACTTTTCATAGGCAGGTAAGCAATTCAACAACTGAAGAAAATCTAGAGACTGAAACCAATGAAACGTTAATTTACTAAAATTTTATAATCTTGAATATGAAAACTTCAGTTCATCAAATCTAAATACATTGAGATGAACCAAATGTTTCAAACCGCAATTATGCCTGAGATTCCTCATAACTGGTTTTCCTGGCTCGCATGGCCATGGCATGGTCAGCATTAATTTAGTAAATATGTTTTGTTAAAATATCTTCAAAACTATCTCTAAGAGGGGGTGTAGGGGGTGTCAAAGTTTGTATAGCAACTTTGTAACGCGCCGTACGTTTTGTTTGAAACTTAGGGCGGCTTGCACCAGAATCGCTAAACGCGTTTAACTCTTAAATAGTATTTAGCGAGTTGTCAAGTCATACAAATACGTCAGATTTAAATCGATTTAGCTGTTAAATACGTTTAGTGATTCTGGTGCAAGACGCCCTTAGTATTATTATGCTGTATGGCAAATGATGAAAGTTTATGTTTATTTTTTCCCCAAACTACCCTTCACAGAGTGTGCCGAGGGGTGAGGGGAGGGTGTCAAAATTAGTATAGCAACTTTATAACCATAACCCCATCTATAGAACAACCTGCATGCCTTTTGCTGAGTTCAACAATCAGTTCATTCATATACAAGTTAAAAAGCTTTGGCGATGTAAGTCCACCGTGTCTGACTCCGTATTCCAGCTTATATGTGTCTGAACTAGTTGAAATTTAACTTGAACTAGTTTAGTTTAAATTGAACTAGTTGTAATTTAGCCAGGCTAGTGTTTTCACTGCAAGGAACGGAATCCGTTTCCACTGCTGCTAAACATGTGTCACAAAATCCTTACAAAAACATGTATTTCGTGCTATCCAACTAGGTTGATAAACATAAACAGTTTGTACACACAATTCATACACGCAAAACATACAATCAACTTGCACAAGACTGAAATGTCAAACATATTTCTTCAATAAGACAGTGGGAATGCAGTTCCTTATACATGTACAAAATTGTGCCTTTTTTGCTGTAATGCTTCGGCTAACCCACAACAAGAAACAGAAGCTCATGTAATACTGGCTTTCCCAACTTTACAGTCAGATACACGTCCGAACAGTGCCCATATTTTATTTTCATTTCGTATCCATACACAACGAGTTGAAAGGGGTTCAAACATTTGTGATATCTCAAAAACTGAATTTTCTAAAAAAATTTAAAGTTTGAATTTTAAAAATCTGTTTTGGGCCCGGTGGTTTTTGAGATATCGCAAAAATTCTTTCACGTTATTGTCCTCTTTTACACTTTTGATTTAGGCTAAAAAAACCGGAAAAAATTCTAACTCACCCTCCTCATTGTTCTCATATGGCAATTTTTAATGCTCTATGCTGTACGCAGTTTTTAAACAGTCAAACTTTATGTAAAATATGTATAACGCAGCATCGCAGTATTTAATGCTCTATTGAATTTAGTTATTCAAATCAATCTAGAATACCTCTAAATTGTCTAAAAGATGTTCTATTCAACTTATTCAAAAGTATGTTTTTGAATAGATGCTCTATTCAAGTTAAGTTTTTCAAATCAAACTAAAATACCTGCAAGTTTTTGAAAAGATGTTCTATTCAAATATATGTTTTCGAATAGATGCTCTATTCAAGTTAAGTTATTCAAATCAAACTAAAATACCTGCAAGTTTTTGAAAAGATGTTCTATTCAAGTTATTCAAATATATGTTTTCGAATAGATGCTCTATTCAAGTTAAGTTATTCAAATCAAACTAAAATACCTGCAAGTTTTTGAAAAGATGTTCTATTCAAGTTATTCAAATATATGTTTTCGAATAGATGCTTTATCCTTCAACCTATGAACTTGAAACTTAGAGGAAGGTTTAGTTAGAATTACGTTGTAAGTTCGACCGCTACGATCGTGCGGCTCCGGTTGTACTACCGAAATGTTATTCGGGAGTGGGTACTGTACTTGATGATTGTTTTGACATAGATTTAAAACTAATCGTTTCTTTTTTTTTACTTTGTAGGCGGAAGTTTGAATGATGATCAAGCTATACAGGCGCTGGGCAATGGGAACTTCTCCGATATCGAAGATTTTGAGGACGACGACGACGAGATCCAACCCAGCATTTTTGAAGATCTTCAGTTGGATGATCCAGAGCCTGAATCACAGCCGTCTGCAGCACCGGAGCCGGAACCGATGCAAGATACTCCTGGAACAGCACATCAAACTCCGCGGCCACCTCCTCGAAAGAGAGTTTGGAAGCAGGTATTATAGAAAGTTTAGTTGGCTCTTGGTTTTACAACTGCAGAGGTTATTTTATTTTGGTCATTATAAGCTCAAGGAGGTGGGGTTAGTTCCTTTCACAGAAATTACCATATGACTGGGTAACCATTTATTTATAGTTCTGAGGCGTAACCATTACACCAAAGATCATTGCATTATACAAACATTTTCGACCAACGATTAAAACCTCTTTTAAAAGTATTTTGGAGACAGATATGTAGGTAGGTACTCTATTATGACGAACTCCTTTAAAAATTTTATATGGTATTTTATCTTTGACATTAATGACTTTGACAAGAGCACAGTTTCAAATTCTATTATCTATGGATTCAAAACTGGCATTTTCAAAAAACGCTCGTCCGCCTATGATAGTACGAAACTATGCAATGATTTTTCAGCCGTAAAAAATAATTAAGTACCTTAACTATTGGTGAAAGTAAAAGCTGGCAAAATGTCGATGCTTGCTTTAGATAAATGGGCTCGCTTCTTCAAGATTATTTCTCAGCACGGAGGCCCGATCAGGGCCTTTTTCAAGTTCTGGAGGATGGATACTTTGAAGATTTTTCTCTTTACGAGTTTTACGAGTTTTATTACTGTGCTTCAACAATAAGATAAGCCTATACTGCTCTCTGGGCGAGCTCATTTAATTTTATTAGTTCGTAACAGTCATATTTGGCAAGGGCACAGAATAATGAAGCTGCAGGGGTCAACAACATCAGACATTGTGTCTTACAGACTATATGCTGAGTCACGCCAACCCACCACGTTAGAGAGGAAAGAAGTTAATTCAATATTGGTTCTATGTTTTGACCTGAAAGGTTGCACAGGTACCATGTCTTTGTGTAAAACAAATCAGATATTTTACAATACTAATATTAATTTTTAACATAGAATGACGCTTTCAATTCTCAAACAAACAACACGAATTGAGTTAAAATAAACACTAAAATAATTTTGGTTGTAAAGAACAACCTACACTTACAGGAAATAGGACATTTAAAAATCAACCCGTTGGAAGACTACCCTTAATAAAAATAATAGGCTACTTTAGCACGCTAATAGGATATTATTAAATGCATACTTGTAAAATGAAAGGTCAAAATGATGCAGTACCTATCTTTACTTATTCTATTGTGCAGTAGAGAAAGTGAAGGAAAATCTATAATTAAATCACTTTTTAGTATTTGGAGTGACCTCTATTCTGCGTAGCAATCTCTAAAGCCACAATACATGAACATCATTCACAATGTTGCTGTTTTCAATAGAGTTAGAAGAACAAAACCCCGGGTGGTGAACTTAGTGGCCGTGCTGTGGGAAAGACGCATGGATCCATAGAAACTGATTACAGCGCATGGCGCTGAGTGCGGGGATGCATTACCTAAAATGCCCGCTCTGTAATGATAAAGAGAATTTCTATGAAGCTGTTGAAAACCAAGGATATTACGTACCCGATAGAGATGCAGCTTGGGAGTAAGAGCAGAATGCATTTGCTGAAATTTACGAACGCCCTTTGGTTTGCACCGTTGAAGTGTGCAAGTGCCCTAATGGACGATCCCATGACTCTGATCAAGGAATGTGGGATATAACGTTATGCCTGCTCTGCGGGTCTGTAGGCGCGCACGCACAATGCATAGGTGCGAGCGAGAAGACACGATACGTCTGTCTCACTTGCACACCAGCCGCACCTCACGATTTACAGGCTTTGATTGATAATATTGAGAAATTGATATTAGAAGAACAAGCTAACTCTCCGAGTACATCGGTACGCCACGGCCCTGTAATGCCGAGTCGCATGTCCTTACGGAGGACAAAGGCCCGGCAACCATTGTTGGATAAGCCTTCGAGTTCAAGGGAACGCAGAGTTAAGACAGAGTGTGCCTCCCCAGCTCCATCACCCAGCATTGAATCAAGTCGACAACAATTGAATCTCAGAACACCTAGAAGAATTAATACCACTGATTCATACAATACTCAGTCTCCCCGAACTAACGACTCGCCCAAATCCATACACACAACATCCACGGAAAGATCACCCATTAAACTTATAGGGCAAAGTTCGAACGAGCCATACAAATATGTGCACGCCAAATCGCCCATGAAAATTCAAAATACAGATTCATACAAAAACGTAAAATCTAAGTTACTATCACCCATGAAACTTTTGGAGCAGAGTTTTAAAGATAAAGTTGTGTCTATGGGAAGCGACGCCATCTTGGATGAGCAAGTTGAAATGTTGCGGCGGCGATTCAACAAACCGAGGCCTCTGAGTAAAAAAAAAAAAAAGGAAATTATTAATGACATTTTAAGCGGCTCCCTTGATGATTTTGATAATCTACTCAAGCAAAAAGACCCTATTAGAGAATGGTGCTTGCCAAAGAAATGTATTACAGAGCAGAAAAAGAAGTTCCCATTAGCAGTAAAAGCCCTTAAGGACTCTTTCTATATGGATGACCTGCTGGAAGGTAGGGATACATTAGAAGAAACCCGAGAGTTACAACGACAAGTAATAAGTATTTTAAGTGAGGCTGGAATGAACATACGAAAATGGTCAAGTAACACACCAGAACTAACTGAAAATCTTCCTGAGGAAATCGTGGACTTACCCCTTAGTTTTAAATGTGGAGAGTCAAGAAAAACGCTTGGGCTTAGCTGGAAGCCTAGTTCAGACGTCTTCACCTTTCAGAACAAATTCAATGACGTAATAGATACTGACAAACTTACTAAGCGACAGCTACTATCGGGTAACAGTGTATTATACATATTTGTTTGTAAATTGAAACGCTGTTGTGGGTAAACAGTTCTTTTACAAACAGCGCATGAAATATCTGCGAAGATATTAATAGCCGTTTGAAAAGATTGTTCACTTGTAATGTTCCTACGAACGTGACTAGCTTGTCTCATTGTACTAAGTCGAACCGAACGAGCTTCAAGCGTTTCATTTAATAGACGCTCGTGGATCAAGCTTAAACGGTGAGCACGTTGCTCCTCCGTTTCATTTGCTAAGCGATCGCGGATCAAACTTAGACGGTGGGCACGTTGTTCTTCTGTCTCATTTGACAGACGATCGTGGATCAAGCTGAGACGGTGTGCACGTTGCTCCTCCGTCTCATTTGATAGGCGCTCGTGGATCAAACTGAGACGGTATGCACGTTGCTCCTCCGATTCATTTGATAGGCGCTCGTGGATCAAGCTGAGACGGTATGCACGTTGCTCCTCCGATTCATTTGATAGACGCTCGTGAATCAAACTAAGACGGTGTGCACGTTGCTCCTCCGTCTCATTTGATAGGCGCTCGTGCATCAAGCTGAGACGGTGTGCATGTTGCTCCTCCGTCTCATTTGATAGACGCTCGTGCATCAGGCTGAGACGGTGTGCACGTTGCTCCTCCGTCTCATTTGATAGGCGCTCGTGGATCAAGCTGAGACGGTGGGTACGTTGCTCCTCCGTCTCATTAGAAAGGCGATCGCGGATTAAGCCAAGACGGTGGGCACGTCTTTCGATGTTTTCAGTATTTAATACTTTTTTATTGTAAGCCCGCATTTGCAAAAGTAGTATAGTATTGGGCATTCTACTCCACTTTAAACGAAAACTCAGACAATCTCGGAGCTTCACTCCTCGATTCAGTTGTCTGAGTTTTCGTTTTCGATTAAAGTGGAGTAGAATACCCCAATACTATTCCTTAAAAAAGTTTCATTATTCAGAGAAAGGTTGCTCACTTAACTTTAACCAAAGAAGTGTCTTCACGCCATGACAAATAGATGACAGGAATCGTAAGTGCAAGGCTAGAATAAATCTGGCGTAAATTCTGTATTTATTTGTCAAGAACTAGCAAAAATTAAGTTTTTTTTTCGTCATAGCTAAAGCTAGGTGGCTTAAGTCTACGATATTATTCAGTTATGAACGTGGCGCGCTGGCAGAAATGTCCAACTACGGACGATTGCCTTAAAAAAATCAGTTATGAATAAATGACAGATACAAGTAAAGCAACGAACCACGCATGCACGCATAGCAATGATGCAGTTCCGACGAACTGAGAAGAGCATATTTAATTTTTTTGTACTCTGCTTGAATATTACAATTATATATATATTAACTAGGTTGCGTGGTGCGTGGTGGCGCTGAGCGTGAGCAGCGAGGGGGTGCCGGTGGTCGTATCCACCAGGTAGAGGGGGGCGCCGCGCGCCAGCTCCGCGCGACACTCCTCCGCCGAGCGGATCGCGAACATTATCTGTACACACACACACACACACACAGGTCACGTGACGTGCGGAAGGTCAAGTAATGTGCAACAGCTGAAACACACACACACACATACCCGCGCGTACAGCAGCGGCTCATCGTTCAGTTTCAGAAACATCTTCTTGTGTAAAAACATTTTGTCCGTTTTTTTTTTTTCTGCGGCGGGTAGTCATAAAAGACACATCTTTGAAATTTCACCAAACTTCCTACAAAAATTCTACGCTAGCTCTACGTTTGCTCTACCATAGTGCTACGCCAGCTCTACGAAAATTCTACGCTAGCTCTACAGTGGCTCTACGATAGGGCTACGCCAGCTCTACGAAAATTCTACGCTAGCTTTACGTTTGCTCTACCATAGTGCTACGCCAGCTCTACGAAAATTCTATGCTAGCTCTACAGTGGCTCTACGATAGGGCTACGCCAGCTCTACGAAAATTCTACGCTAGCTTTACGTTGGCTCTACGATAGTGCTACGCCAGCTCTACGAAAATTCTACGCAAGCTTTACGTTTGCTCTACGATAGTGCTACGCCAGCTCTACGAAAATTCTACGCTAGCTCTACGGTGGCTCTACGACGCTCTACGCCAGCTTTATGGTAGTTCGCTACGCTAAAACTGCGGTGGCTCTACGATTTTGTAGGATTTATACACTGGTTCTGCGATTCTCAACGCAGTCTTTTTAATGCAACGTTCTATACATTTTGATGGGTGACCACTAGTGGCATTTTGGGATTCGTTTTATTAACTTTTACACATGACGTTTATAAATGTTCCCTATAAGTTGTTATAGGTTAAATAAATGAACATTGAATAACAACGATGCTTTTGTAAGTTTTATAACTGTATTTCCCTTTTTTATGGTAAATGTTTATTAAATAAAACGAGGCTATTTACAGTCCCTCGCCGGCTATGGACGAACTTTTTCATAAAACAGTGGAAGCAGCTCTACGCTAGAATAATGACGTCTTTTAATTATACCTACTAGGTGGAAAAATACTACAACCGAAAACTAACTAGATTTTTAGGCCATGCTTTTCGAAATAAAAACAAAATAATGTTAATTTCTACAAATATTAGCTACTTTTATTTAAAACTAGTAGTTACCCGCGACTTCGTACGCGTCTACAGTTTCCGTGTACATTATATTATCTGTGCGTGTACCGAGCGGATACTTTGAGAAACTTGACATTACACCTCATTATACCGAACTCGTACCTACTGGAATGTCAAACGCTAGTCGTTAGACCAAAGAGGTAGTACTACGCCCTGTCAAACTGACGTGACATGACATGACAATGAAATCCTCTTGCCAATTGGCGCTGCTAATCCTTTTCGTTCATTTTATCCTGTAAATCCAGTTAATTATTCGAGATAAAAAGTAGCCTATGTGTCAATCCAGGTTACGAACTATATATATGCCAAGTTTCATCCAGGTTGGTTCAGTAGTTTAGACGTGATTGAAACACAAACATCCAAACATCTAAACTTTCGCATTTATAATATTAGTAAGATTCTTCCTTGGTATCCATGGCTATCCATCCATAAATAAATAAACGCATCGCGATAGTTTTTGAGGCAACATCGCAACGTTCTTTTAATCCACCTGATGTCAATTTAATTTAATTTAATTTAATTTTCAATTTATTTATTTGTAAACACAGGTAAGTAAAATGGTGACATAATAGATATTGTTGTGCACTGTGATTTGCCCTAAGGCGTACAAATTTGTTCTTAACTAGGTTTAAGTAAATTAATTAATTAATGATGTTTCGATGTTGATTACTGAATGTGTACCTAAAGTTGCGTTTTTTTGCAGTTCTGGTCTGCATTTGTGCCGTGCGGCGCACAGGACCGCGACGCGGTGCAGTTGACGCTCGAACAGATTGATGTCATCAAGCGCCTGGTTGACAAGTACCCGCAGTATCTCAAGATGGCCACCTCTGTTACTGGTGAGTACTAGTGGCTAACAGACACAGAGTGTGACAGGCGTCACAGCTCAGTCGGTAATGGCTCTGCCTTCCGTGCTGTAGGTCGTGGGTTCGATCCCCAAGATATAGTGTGATATAATATTATTACTTAAATATATTAATATAAATTACGTACATCAGCGCGGACCCGCGCCGAACACATTCACCAAATTTCACGCAACCAATAAGTACGCGCCTTATAATGTTCAAATGAAAGAACTAGCCCTTTTCATTCAGTCCACTCTATTATTTTGTTGTCCTATGAGAACATAGACCTCGCAAGCCTTTATAACCACAAAACAATAACCGACACTTTCCTCTTTCCCCTGGCTAAATCGAATTTCAGGAGCTGGAATGTTCCAATAGGCCCTACCTATGTAGACTAGCAAAATAGAGGTATATGTTTTAGCGATTACTCGCGTTCCCTTGATCCCTATGAGGTCGAATCTGGTGTCTACGGATTTGTCTCGTAAAAGCAGAGAGGACTGTGTAGTTTCAATGATATTAAAAGAAGTAAATTTTAGATAAAAATTAAAAATTAATTTCCCCTCTTTTCCCCCTTCTATTTCCCCCTTTCAGAAAATATTTTTACACAATCTTGTGTAGAATAAAATCTTTAGTGTGCTTCTCAAATTTGATTGAAATCCGTCGATAAACAACGCTACAGCAAACTTTACCCCTTTTCTCCCCTATTTTCCCCCCAATCAAAAATCGCGGTCGACAAAATTTTTTTAATAAATCAATGAACATGTGTGCCAATTTTCCTCCAAATCGTTTGATAAATGCGACCTGTAGGCGATTACTGACAGACAGACAGACAGCCAGACAAAAGCATTTTTGGTCAATGTCGAAACTGAGACGCTTCGCTCGCTCGGTCAATAAAATCAGCTATACCTCTAAAAAAACTCTATATCGACTTTTATTTACGATTTTGAATATATTCATTGGACCTCAGATTTTATCAAACGAGTCCAGAAATATTAGTATAGTGGTGTATAGCTGTAATATGTGTAACAGGTCCATGAAATATTTAGTTGTTTATAGTTGTGGTGGAGACAAAAGCATCGCATCGCAACGCCGAGCTCGCCGCCGCAGCGGCTGGACAGCGAACACACTAACCGGGGAGCGCGGACAAGGCGACGGAAAACGAAAGGACGACATCAGCGTGGACCTGCGCCAAACACATTCACCAAAATTCACGCAACCAATAAGCACGCGCCTTATAATGTTAAAATGAAAGAACTAGCCCTGTTTATACAGTCCACTTTATTATTTTACCAACTGTAATATCCAACAGCGTCAATTAATACCTATAGTAAATGTAATATCAATTATGTTTTATTTACATCATTATAGACAAAAGGCTTTCTTTAATCCTAATAAAGATAACAATATCTATTTCGTTATCTACTTAGGTAGGTAAGTAACATGCCTAATAGATACTTTGGTAGGAAGCAGCATTTTACAAAGGATTTCCAAAGCTTGGGAAATAGTTTCATAGCTGTTGCAAGCAACACTGCACTTCGTGAACGCACGTACAGAGGGGCGAGTACAAGTTTACAGTGTGCAATACATTCAGCACACCGGTGTGCGCTGCTTGGTATGGAAACACTGAGCGGATTTTTTGAGAAGCTTGGTCTCGTCAAGCTTCCGCTCAGTGTTTCCATACCAAGCAGCGCACACCGGTGTGCTGAATGTATTGCACACTGTAAACTCGTACTCGCCCCTCTGTACGTGCGTTCACGAAGTGCAGTGTTGCTTGCAACAGCTATGAAACTATTTCCCAAGCTTTGGAAATCCTTTGTAAAATGCTGCTTCCTACCAAAGTATCTATTAGGCATGTTACTTACCTACCTAAGTAGATAACGAAATAGATATTGTTATCTTTATTAGGATTAAAGAAAGCCTTTTGTCTATAATGATGCCTTTCTCATAGGTCATAGGAAATATCCAACATCATATTTTATTTTACTTCACATCGCAATCACAACTAAATAAAGCAGTGTTGCCATATCTTAAACCTCGAAATCTGAATCGCTAAGTCTGAAAATCTGTATTATATCTGTATACGACGAAAAAGCTAAAATCTGTAATAATTAAACTTTGTATAAAGTAGTAGACAAGTGAAAAACATATTTATTGTTGATACATACTTTTATTCATTTTATTAATTATATTTTTACTAACATTTAGCTTGAAACATGACTCGTTTTTTAATGCTCTAAATGCTCTACCATAGTGCTACGCCAGCTCTACGAAAATTCTACGCTAGCTCTACGTTTGACTAACTTTCCTGCTCTTATAATAAGTTACTTAAGTTATCTGTATATTTGCTGAGGTCAAATAAATAATTATCTTATCTTATCTTATCTTATCAATCCTACTCAGGTACTCATGGGCACTGTTCGGACGTGTATCTGACTACCCTTTGTCCTATGGATTTGCTATCGACCTACAGCAACTGCCATGTTACAGCTAAAGACAATTTACGCCAAAATTTTAAATTTTTCTTGAATTCTATTTCTGGTAGATACCTACTAAAAAACCATAGTGGTACCTATTTGAGTAGGTTAAAAAATTACTTTCTGAGCACTCAACCAATTACCTACTATCATATTAAATTTTATGATATAATAATTGTAGTTTAGTAAAGTAGGTACCTCAACAAATACCGTCAGCAGCTTGACTAGATCATTGAACCAGTATCTTCTTACAGTGTCATCGAAAAGTCCTGTCACCAGCAGCGTAAGCGACTTCCAAATGCACCGTACATTCTTTTTAGATTCAGGATTATAATTCATAGCAACAACCTTCACAGCAGTTTTCAATGCATACATCCAGTCATTCCAGTGATCGGCCAACATGACAGTCGTTAATACCCCCCCGTCCCCCTCCAAAGGCTTTATATTAGTGCAGCGAGAAGACGAAGCTTTACAATCACTATGCCCTATCAATTCAACAAATGCTTGCAAGCATTTAGTTTTCATTCTCTCAGAAACTTCCCCAGCCCAAAAAGTAGGCTTAGTTAAATTCTTCTCCCCAAACAAAAAATGTAAGAACGGTATCAAAATCTCATCAGCATACACATCCAATTTTGGCTTAAATTTTCTTATCAAAAGCCACCAGGTATAGAACTTCGCAGTTGCAGCATCCTCAGTTTTGGCATTGTTTAATTTCAAAGGGATTACTTACAATCAGCTTTACTCTTTTACCCATATTGTCTGATTTTGTTTCAATGGCGAAGTTTTTGATAAGTTCATTCCAACATGCTAAAGCGCGGACTCTTTGTGTGGAGTCCCCCCTCTTCAAGGCAGTTTCGACCACAGGCAGCACAGCATTGAGTTGATGATGGTGTAAATTGATCCACCACTCCTTGTCACATAGTCTAGCAGCAATTTAATGATCATAATCCAAATCCTATGCCAGGTGGGTTCATCGCTTTCCATGATGTTCGGATCGTGGTTTTCGAGATCAACGAGTATGGCGGAGCTTTGACTCTCTTCTTCCGCATCATGATCTCCTTCCGATGGTTGCTTTTTCTGAGACGTGAGGAAGTGGTTCAAATTGCTCAAAATATTATTTTGATCACTTTCGCAGTTAGTGCGCGAGTTTGTATGAGTTATACTTGAAACAATAGCAGTTTTGAATCCTGATACGAACTGCGCGACTGTTGGATTTGCATTTGAACCACAATTACCTCTCACACAGCCGAAAAAATTTTCCAGAGGGTCCTGTTGCAGCCGTCTCGTCGCCAAGCTACCTACTTCTGTTGGGTATTTGTTTTTAAGATTTTTCCACAATCTTTCTACTCCAATCATAGTCTGTAGCCAGCCATCTTGAGACGGAGGTCTTTGTTTGGCTCCTATAAATTCTAACTTCTGAATCTCCGAACACATCTCTTTGAAGAATTTTAGGTGTGGGCTTCTGTCAGACAAATTTTGGGAGAATTTTTTACCTCTTCTCAAATCTGCGGAG
The DNA here is from genome assembly GCA_947859175.1 of Gandaritis pyraliata. Lineage (NCBI taxonomy): Eukaryota > Metazoa > Arthropoda > Insecta > Lepidoptera > Geometridae > Gandaritis > Gandaritis pyraliata. The sequence goes on along the minus strand of OX401880.1, from coordinate 1,867,816 downwards.
TCAGCATTCAGTGCGTCAAAGAGGCAGTCCACTTTACTTATTAAATTGGCTGTAGTACCTGCGTCTGTCGGAAGTATGCCTGAAAATAAGTAAATAATCAATTTATGAATACTACATTTTGTGGATATTTTAGTATTATTAGATACAAAGAGATCTTACTAATCCTACTATTATTATAAATGCGAATGTTTGGATGTTTGTGGTTCAATCACGCTCTGGACCACTGGATCCATTTGGATGAAATTGGGAACAAACAAAGATTGTAACCTGGATTAACATTTACTACTTTTTATCCCGAAAAAGTAACAAGACCGGGGAAAATACTACCATGCAGGCGAAGCCGCGGGCACCCAATAGTATAACATCATTTTGTTGAAATCCTTTGAGCTTACAAACCTACCTTGAGATACTTTGGCGTAGATTCCAGCAGCAACAGTGTGACTTAATACCTGAGCTGCTAACTTAACCCTCATTTTTTGTCTGTTGTTAGGTGATATGTGGTCTTTTGTTAAACTTGGCGCGAAAACAAAATATGGGTTTTTGTTATCTTCATCATAGAAGTTAGAAATATGGCTCCATTTTGCAATACCTGAAAAACAAACCAATTGTGAATTGTACGTATCGCAAATTTTCTGAAATTTAGCTATTTTAAAATTATAATGTATTTAGTTCAGTTTAGCTCATTATTAGGTAATAGTAATTACACACAAATAAACTTTCATCTTTTTTGATAGTATTGATTTAAGGCAAACCAGTATTTGTCCGGTAGCGAAAGCAGAAAAAAATATCGTTTTTGATACGATTTTCGATATTGAATAATTATGTTATATATCGACTCACAATATACTAGCAAAAAATATCGATATACTCGTATCGATATTTTTTCGACAAGCCTAATGTAGAAGCAATCGATTTTACTTACCCTTGATTGGCTGTCCATCATTAGTGATTCCACTTTGACATACTATATTATACTTAAGAAATAAATTCCGAAAGCATTTCAGTAGGTGCGGGGCATCAAATAGGGCCACTATTTCATGACGATTGTATTCAAAATACGGACGGTTAAAACTTGACCCTAAAATGTTGAGTGCTCTTCTATTAACGCCATCCATGTCACAAACGGTCGCTGCAATATTTATTCCCGCAAGAAAACAACTGTTTAGAACCTGAAAATATATAGATAATTAAAATAATTGGTATGTAAGTGCCCAAGAGAGGGAGTAGTATAAAATGATCTTCAGGTTGATGAGGACATTTTTTAATGGAATAAGTATTAAGTTAGTATTTTATTGTTGAATGCTAAAGCGCGGACTCTTTGTGTGGAGTCCCCCCTCTTCAAGGCAGTTTCGACCACAGGCAGCATTGAGTTGATGATGGTGTAAATTGATCCACCACTCCTTGTCACATAGTCTAGCAGCAATTTAATGATCATAATCCAAATCCTATGCCAGGTGGGTTTGCCTTTCTCCAACAAACTCAGAGTGTACATTGGAAACCTAAAAAGTTAAGGTCTGTGATGAGCAAGTCCACCCACATTTGACTTAATAATTTATAAGTTTAAAAAACTAGAAAACCGACTTCAATTCGACTACCAGCTTCATCATCAGATGATGATAATGATGATGGCAGTTCATTGGGAATGTTTTAGTGACCATAAACATCACTAAAAAGTCACAGGAAAGCAAAATACGCAATTTCGTACACGTGGATGGCATATTTTTTTCCAGTTATTTCTATTTATAAGCCAAACTACAGAACCGATTTTGATGAAAATTGAATGGGACCAACCTGAAAGTACATTTTTTCAGATAAAATAAAACAATACTTACTTGTTTTGGTCAACAACATTCTGCAAAAAGTTTTCCCATTCAGGATATACCGACATTCTTTATACTATGAAGTTAATGGTTGCTACAGATTCAGTATGTCACACTGAAGATAGTTTCATCGTCCGATGAAAATTGACCGAATCTAGCTAAATTAAGGTTAAATTAACTAAATAATTTGTGGGATACCCAAGGAACACGGACAGTCTTTCTGGACCGTTACAGCCGACCCCAAAGTTATACGAGGTGATTAACTTATGAACCGGAGTAAAACTTTCCCAAATTAATTTCATTACTTAAAATAAAACACAAATTATTTCTCTCTTGGACAATCATTATTGGTACAAATTTTATTTGTCGATTTCTAGTTCCAGACAAATATTTTGCAATGACTTGCACAGATTAGATCTATGCTAGCCATCACATAAGTAATGTTTTTTTTTTTATTTGATGTGTAAAATTTAAACTGAAACCCCAAAATGATGTGAGTTTGATGCCGTTTTATAGCTATAAATGAATACAACCACGAAATATTATCATTGCAGCGAGAACAATTGTTAAACTGTGTAACGGAAGCCTGTTGTGATCCAGACTCAATCCTAGTGATATAATGTATTTAGCTCTTTAGCCCGTCTATTGACTCTCGCAATTCGTAACTGAGTTTATCATACATCACCCTTCACAGTCCAAATTAGATCCTCAAAGGCGTGCAACCATAACTTAACATGATCGAATCATCCAACGTAAAACCGATCTCAAAATAACAACAAATTGCAATTCGGAGCATGTGCAGTGTGCTTAATCAGAACCTATCTTGTATAGTGTGAACTTGTATGAAATCAGCCGAAACTGATGAAATTGTCAACTGACCTAACCTAACACCAATAACTCCTTCATACAAATTGTTTGTCAAATGTAAAGTTTGTCCAGATTTAGAAATCAAAAAATATTGTCCTATTCCAAGATTCTGTTGAAATCTTGAGCCCCTCAAACAGTTAAAATTAACATAATTCTCACTCGTTCATCACACAATGTCTCGATCCCAAATTTTACTAAGATTCATTCAACCTTTCAGAACTCCAACATCCGTAGTCATTTATTATACCCGCAAAATCAACAGATCGTATAGAAGTAAGACTGTTAAGAAATCGGTACCATATTTGTTTATATTCATTTAGATATTTTTATCATTTAGTTACAAGTTAAATTCCTGAAACCCCAATTCAAAAGGCAAAACATGAACAAAAGAGGAAGAATTTGTAAAGGAACAAAAAAAAATTTTTTTATATCTTAGACGTCAATTACTAAATGATATCCTCCTTATTTGCATAAATTTGATCATTACCCATATTATACAAAATTATTGGTTAACCAATAATTTTGTATAATATGGGTACATGGGTATAATATGTTCTTTAAAGAATAGAACTAAAAAATTTAAGCAAATTGAAGGTTCCATTTCCCTTGATTACATGATTGATCAACCTGGTAATTTTTCGAACTATACTTGTGTCCTTGAAAACAGAACTATGTACGAAACAGATCATATTTCATATAAATTGAAATCTTTGGTACGCAATCCTGATAGTATGAAACCCCGAGATTCTTATTCAAAATCTCCCTACATAGAACCTACATATTACAACCTTCTTGCTATTAGTCACCAAAACATGATGAACAAGAAATTCGAGTAAGTATATGAGGGTAGATAAAAAAAAAATTTGCTTGCTAGCTTGTGTAACATTCCCTACTCTTGATTTAAAATAAAATAAAAGAGCCGTATTATAATGTTTTTATTTATTTTTTATTTTTTTTAGCTTTAATTAGACTCTAATATTATGTTTATGGTTTTATAACTATTTAGTTTTGATGATTGGTAGATACGAGTAGTTCAATACCCATTAGCTAAAGTAAGATAATAAATTTAAATCCGATCCAATGATTATGTTATTAATTATGCTTTATGTTTATTAATTTTAATTATCAAGAAACTAAACCATCAAAAATGTGACATTTACTTATTTATATATTATAGGCAACGTATCATAACCCAGATAGATAGCTGTAACTTAGCTAGAGCGGGTGAAATCTAAATCTTATTTTTACGCATATTAGGTATAACCCAAGGTGAAAATTGTGGACAATTTTATCTAAATGCTTCCAATGTACATACAGTCTATCTGACCCTAGCTACGTAAGGAACTAAACTTAGTCTCGGATAAGTATATTTATTATGATAATTATGACTGTCTTTCCTTTTACAACCCCATTTACATAGACACCATATCAATTTAATTTAAGGTGTTAAAGGGCACACCTCAACGTAGTTCGAAAAATAATCTACTAATATCAAGAAGTAGGTATATTCTTTTATATTCAAATAGATCGGAGCCAAGTTTTACCCAAGGGAGACTAGGTATGTCATGAGCAATCAGTGGCTCACGTTGCGGCATCGCGGCGTGCCTTGCGCACACGCGACATCGGCGCACGGCGCGCTCGATGTCGTGCGACATTCCCGGCCAGTACATTACTTCCCGCGCGCGCCTCTTACATCTGTCTATACCTAGGTGCCCTTCGTGCACTCTCCCTATCATATCGGCACGGAGCTCATCCGGAATAAATACTAAATCACTTTTAAATAAAACTCCGTCATAATACTCAATTACATCCCGGTGCTCCCATAATGATCTCACTCTTTCATCTGTTTCATACTTGTTCATTGGCCAACCATCCTTGATGTTACGAATTAACAACTGACACGTGATGTCTCTTTTTGTGTGTTCACGTACTAAATTAATTTTCTCATCACTAAATGATACATTTTTTATTAAGAAACACGACTGACTTAGTACTTCATCAGACACTTTTTCATGCATTAGTTCTGGAAGTGGAGCGCGCGAGAGTGCATCCGCTACAAACATATATTTTCCGGGTTTGTACGTAACAGAAAAATCATATCTCTGAACGCGCAACATCATACGCTGTAACCTAGCGGGTACATCATTTAATGATTTTTTAAATAGCGATTCCAGGGGTTTATGATCACTCTCTACAAGCACGTCGCTTTTACCGTATACGTATTGGTGGAATCTTTCGAGCGCAAAGACTATAGCCAGCATCTCCTTCTCTATTTGAGCATATCGCTGCTGAGTATCAGTTAGAGTGAGCGAGGCAAACTCCACTGGACGGCCGTTCTGCAGCAGTACCGCCCCTAACGCGTGCGAGCTGGCGTCAACTGACACCACGGCAGGCTGGTCTGCCGCAAACAAACTCAACACCGGTGCATTACACAAGTCCCACTTCAAAGTTTTTACTACTTGGTCTTCACAGGCACCCCACTGCCACGTAAGTAGATTGGAAAGATATCAGTTCCTCTTTGTCATTTAGATTACTTACTTCAACACACTGTAAGCGATTTTCTAGATATCCTTTAATCCAGTTGTAAGTAGGTCCTCGGATTCCATACCTTTCCAACTTAGTTAATAGGATGTCATGTGAAACAAAGTCACATGCCTTTGACATATCAAAGAATACTACTGTAATAAATTTGTTATCATCTATGCTATCTATTATATTTTTGACCAAATTGAAACAGGCCAGAGTGGTGGATTTACCCTTTTGAAATCCATATTGCTCCTCCTTCAGAATATTATTTTTTTCCAGATATAATAATAAGCGTCTATGCATGGCCATTTCAAAAATTTTTGAAAATATCGGAATCAACGTTATCGGCCTATAATTGTCTACATTGGACTTATCACATTTCTTGTGCAGAGGTTTGACAATGGACCTTTTTAAAATACTGGGAAATAGTCCCTCCTCAAAGGATAAGTTAATCAGATACGTCAATACTGGAGTAATTTCAATGGAACAAGCTTTCAAAATTTTTGTCGCAACTTCATCATATCCCTCCTGAAGATTTTATACAAAATCTTTATATTCAAAATTTATTTTTTAAAATTGATTGATATTGTGTTAAGTCCGTTGTTTGTGGTGCGTTGCGCCGGTTAGGCGCGAATTTTCACTTTTGAAAATTCGCATTTTCTTAATTAGGCGAAAATATGAAAACATTTTTCGTGACTCCATCCTTGAGCGACCAAAGCCTTGCGCTATATCGTAGGAAGCGGCTCGCCGCGCTCTATCCGTGGAGCCCGTTCATCGGTGCACCTGTCATAGCAAAATATTTGAAAAATTGGGTTTTTCCTCTGAGCTTGGTCGTTTTTCGCGCATTTTTTAATTTTGTCCCGTCCATCTAGCGTGTTTCTGCAAATCGCGTGGCTGGTTCACCCTTGCCCAACGTCCCCGCACGTACCTGCAAAAGAAAAAAACAGATTATCGACAAAATTCACGAAAAAATCACGAAAGTTCCCCCACCACCTACCGTTCAGTAGGCCCGAATCCACCTAAGGTGCGACGTTTTTGCATACTACATATAAAAACATTAAAAAAATTGTTGAGATATTGTCGCGTGCTGCACATCAAATTAAGCGTCTCGACGCGCATTGCGCGATAAAATTATAATAGGACCCACGTTCGATATAAAAAACGTGAAATTTTGACGTTTTTCACGCAATTTTATACGGACTAGAATAATTCTGAAGATTTTATACATAATTTTTATATTCAAAATTTATTTTTTAAAATTGTTCGGTATTGTGTTAAGACCGTTGTTTGTGGTGCGTTGCGCCGGTTAGGCGCGAATTTTCATTTTTGAAAATTCGCATTTTCTTAATTAGGCGAAAATATGAAAACATTTTTCGTGACTCCATCCTTGAGCGACCAAAGCCTTGCGCTATATCGTAGGAAGCGGCTCGCCGCGCTCTATCCGTGGAGCCCGTTCATCGGTGCACCTGTCATAGCAAAATATTTGAAAAATTGGGGTTTTCCTCTGAGCTTGGTCGTTTTTCGTGCGTTTTTTAATTTTGTCCCGTCCAGCTAGCGTGTTTCTGCAAATCGCGTGGCTGGTTCACCCTTGCCCAACGTCCCCGTACGTACCTGCAAAAGAAAAAACACGATTATCGACAAATTTCCCGAAAAAATCACGAAAGTTCCCCCACCACCTACCGTTCAGTAGGCCCGAATCCACTTTAGGTGCGACAATTTTGCATACTTGATATGTATGGCATATCATACAGAAAAACGCGTAATATGCCTAATTCCTTCTTCTTGTTCTCGCTGTAACCTGAAGTTATTGCTCAGCCGAGCTCATCCACCCAAAATATACCCAGCAGGGCATTGCATGGCGTTCATTACTCGTAAACGTAAATGTGTTAAAAATTAAAATAGGATTGTATACATAAGTTGATGTAAGCTGTCTCAGTAACATTTGAAGTTAAGTCCTCACATTTTAGTGTGTGTGTGTCAACTTGAGTTGGTCTGTTGATCTGAAAGGTGTTTTAGTATTGGTGGCTCTGTAATATCCGTTTGCCAATTTATCAGGTCCAAGTACGTACGCGCCTCTAAATTTATTTGGGGTACTTTAAACAGTATTCGGGTCTAAGTTGCTGAGGATTTTCGAACTTTCGGATTTATTGGATAAATCATCTGCGATATGACAGGTAATAACACCTAAAACGATTCTGCGTAGGTAAATACAGATGATCTGTGCTTAATTTCAATTTCAACGTTGCACGACGATAATATCGCCGCGATTCTCTCGCTCGTGGAGATGGTCCCTAAGAGTTTAACTATGCACAGTGCACACCGCGACAGTGTGGGGACGTTCGACACACACTGTACACCACGATCCTGACTCCACACCAGAGTATAAGATTGGTGTACGAGCCACTGAGTGTGCTCTACGAAGCAGCGTGGCCACACCGATCGCATAGAATATGAATTTGACAGACCGGATTACTTTACTAAAGAATAACGCAGAGATAACTCAGTAGCTATGACATCTATAGGATCCTTGCAATCGATGAGATCTGGATAGAACAGATCAGAGTCATTCAACTCGCTCGTTTTAACTATTTCAACTACAGGAGTAATATCCAGTGAGGTATGCTGTGTATCGTCGGTCGGTGAAGCTGTTTCGATAAAACTTTCAACGGTTTTAGATAATACTCAGTCTAGGTTAAATGCATTTTCGAGACTTTTCGGTAATTTATTACCCGAGAGAGTGTGGCATTTTAGAAGTTTCTCGGCCGAGCTTTGAGGAGAGCCAATCATGGATACCGGCTCTATGTATTTGTGAACTGATACGGAGGTCGAGACGAGTGGATCGCGGAAGCTGACTCGATTTCTCTGAAAATATGACAATGAAGTACATTACTATATTTGCTTTTTTGTATGAACTAAGAATATGGTTAGGTATGGACATGAGCAAGATAGGTACATTACACAGGGGATGATTTAAGTAAGTATTTTATTATTAAGAAATAAAATGAAGTAAAAGTTATATCTTAAGTTTTTTTTAACCTTACTAAACTAAAGACCAAAACACAATACCTGTGTTTTTTGAAAAGATGGAAATAAATAACAGAACTGGTTAGTTTTTTAAATAGATAAGTAATCTTTTCAAGTTGGACCTGTTAGGTTGATGAATAAACGAAAATGAATAGATGAGCTTTTAAGTTTTTGAAACGATGATCAATTTGAATACGCTTCGTACTAAGTTTTCAAATAGATGAAAATGAATAGATAACTTTTCAGTTTTTGAAACGATAATCTATTCGTGTAAGCCCCTGTTTAGTTCTTGAATAGACGATAATGAATAGATGTACTGTCAAGTTTTTGAATCGATGATCTATTTGAATATGCTTCGTACTAAGTTTTCAAATAGATGAAAATGAATAGATAACTTTTCAGTTTTTGAAACGATAATCTATTCAAGTAAGCCCTGTTTAGTTCTTGAATAGACGATAATGAATAGATGTGCTGTCAAGTTTTTGAATCGATGATCTATTCGAATACGCTTCATGCTAAGTTTTCAAATCGAAGAAAATGAATAGATGAATAGATCGAATAGTGTATAATTGGGATTTTCTGGATCTTATTTGATCCAGAAAACCCAATTATACACTACTTGTAACATTTAAATCGGTCAGTATGGGAACGTTTGAAACTATAAGACATACAAAGATCTGTTCTTAGGAACCATGTCATCGATTTTAGTAACAAGAAAAACTGCATCCATACATTTTTAAAAAACTTTGTCAATCAAATAGGAAATATCTAAAATCAAGTTTAAAAAAATATTGTCTCCAAACAAGACTCCATAAAATCTTGTCAAATGAGGATAAGTTATACATACGCACTATGACTACATTTAACAAATATCATCTAAATTCAGATACAGTTCTGTTCTCAGCTTCATCTAAAAGAAGAAAAAATCAACGGTGAAGCATTGAAGCTGTGAATGATTGATTTTACCTAAAGTTGCTATACTAACTTTGACACCCTCCCCTCACCCCTCGGCACACTCTGTGAAGGGTAGTTTGGGGAAAAAATAAACTTAAACTTTCATCATTTGCCATACAGCATAATAATACTAAGGGCGTCTTGCACCAGAATCACTAAACGTATTTAACAGCTAAATCGATTTAAATCTGACGTATTTGTATGACTTGACAACTCGCTAAATAATATTTAAGAGTTAAACGCGTTTAGCGATTCTGGTGCAAGCCGCCCTAAGTTTCAAACAAAACGTACGGCGCGTTACAAAGTTGCTATACAAACTTTGACACCCCCTACACCCCCTCTTAGAGATAGTTTTGAAGATATTTTAACAAAACATATTTACTAAATTAATGCTGACCATGCCATGGCCATGCGAGCCAGGAAAACCAGTTATGAGGAATCTCAGGCATAATTGCGGTTTGAAACATTTGGTTCATCTCAATGTATTTAGATTTGATGAACTGAAGTTTTCATATTCAAGATTATAAAATTTTAGTAAATTAACGTTTCATTGGTTTCAGTCTCTAGATTTTCTTCAGTTGTTGAATTGCTTACCTGCCTATGAAAAGTCAGTATTTGTGAGACAAGGCATACAACTTTGGTTGTCTGGTGTTCTGCCAACAATTGCTAAAGCACTAATCTCAATAGAAGATGTAGAAAAAGCTGAAACATACCTAGGTTATGTTGAATTGTTGACTGTAGAGTTGGTTAAATATAATTACTTTGAATATCCTGAATGGGAAAACTTTTTGCAGAATGTTGTTGACCAAAACAAGTAAGTATTGTTTTATTTTATCTGAAAAAATGTACTTTCAGGTTGGTCCCATTCAATTTTCATCAAAATCGGTTCTGTAGTTTGGCTTATAAATAGAAATAACTGGAAAAAAATATGCCATCCACGTGTACGAAATTGCGTATTTTGCTTTCCTGTGACTTTTTAGTGATGTTTATGGTCACTAAAACATTCCCAATGAACTGCCATCATCATTATCATCATCTGATGATGAAGCTGGTAGTCGAATTGAAGTCGGTTTTCTAGTTTTTTAAACTTATAAATTATTAAGTCAAATGTGGGTGGACTTGCTCATCACAGACCTTAACTTTTTAGGTTTCCAATGTACACTCTGAGTTTGTTGGAGAAAGGCAAACCCACCTGGCATAGGATTTGGATTATGATCATTAAATTGCTGCTAGACTATGTGACAAGGAGTGGTGGATCAATTTACACCATCATCAACTCAATGCTGCCTGTGGTCGAAACTGCCTTGAAGAGGGGGGACTCCACACAAAGAGTCCGCGCTTTAGCATGTTGGAATGAACTTATCAAAAACTTCGCCATTGAAACAAAATCAGACAATATGGGTAAAAGAGTAAAGCTGATTGTAATCCCTTTGAAATTAAACAATGCCAAAACTGAGGATGCTGCAACTGCGAAGTTCTATACCTGGTGGCTTTTGATAAGAAAATTTAAGCCTAATAAAATTAAAAATTTAATTAATTAATTAAATTTTATTTTTACTTACGCTCTTCTGAAACATTACAATTAAAAACTCCCTTGCATTCTTCTACCTTTTACAAGCATTCTTTTACTATACAAGCCACTCGCCTCTGGAATGCTCTTCCTGCTGATATTAGGAAGGCCAAATCCCTACCTGTCTTCAAAAAGCTTCTACTTAGTCACTATTCACCCTTATAAAAGAGTTTATTCTATGGTTATGTTAGGTATATATTACTATTTATTTTTTTTACTTAGTTTAGTATCTATTTGTGCGGTTTAGTTTGTGAAATGTAGTCTTTGTTTTTTGCACCGTCACTATCATACATTTAAAATCCAGTCCATCCAAAGGTTGCCTGGAAGAGATCGCTCATAGCGATAAGGCCGCCCATTGTACTTCGCTTTAATATAGAACTATGTCTAATATCTAATTTCCGGTGCAGTACAATAAAGAGTTTTCTATCTATCTATCTATCTATCTAAGCCAAAATTGGATGTGTATGCTGATGAGATTTTGATACCGTTCTTACATTTTTTGTTTGGGGAGAAGAATTTAACTAAGCCTACTTTTTGGGCTGGGGAAGTTTCTGAGAGAATGAAAACTAAATGCTTGCAAGCATTTGTTGAATTGATAGGGCATAGTGATTGTAAAGCTTCGTCTTCTCGCTGCACTAATATAAAGCCTTTGGAGGGGGACGGGGGGGTATTAACGACTGTCATGTTGGCCGATCACTGGAATGACTGGATGTATGCATTGAAAACTGCTGTGAAGGTTGTTGCTATGAATTATAATCCTGAATCTAAAAAGAATGTACGGTGCATTTGGAAGTCGCTTACGCTGCTGGTGACAGGACTTTTCGATGACACTGTAAGACGATACTGGTTCAATGATCTAGTCAAGCTGCTGACGGTATTTGTTGAGGTACCTACTTTACTAAACTACAATTATTATATCATAAAATTTAATATGATAGTAGGTAATTGGTTGAGTGCTCAGAAAGTAATTTTTTAACCTACTCAAATAGGTACCACTATGGTTTTTTAGTAGGTATCTACCAGAAATAGAATTCAAGAAAAATTTTAAATTTTGGCGTAAATTGTCTTTAGCTGTAACATGGCAGTTGCTGTAGGTCGATAGCAAATCCATAGGACAAAGGGTAGTCAGATACACGTCCGAACAGTGGCCATATTTTATTTTCATTTCGTATCCATACACAACGAGTTGAAAGGGGTTCAAACATTTGTGATATCTCAAAAACTGAATTTTCTAAAAAAATTTAAAGTTTGAATTTTAAAAATCTGTTTTGGGCCCGGTGGTTTTTGAGATATCGCAAAAATTCTTTCACGTTATTGTCCTCTTTTACACTTTTGATTTAGGCTAAAAAAACCGGAAAAAATTCTAACTCACCCTCCTCATTGTTCTCATATGGCAATTTTTAACTCCAAATATCTCGGAAACGTGACACTTTAGGATAATTGACCGAGCGAGCGAAGCGTCTCAATTTCGAGATTGGCTAAAAATGTTTTTGTCTTGCTGTCCGTCTGTCTGTCAGTTCTCGCCTACAGGTCGCATTTATCAACCGATTTCGACGAAAATCGGCACACAAGTTCCTTGATTTATTTAATTTTTTTTTGTTGAGCGTGATTTTTGATTTCGGGGTTAGGGGGGAAGTTTTCTGTAGCGTTATTTATCGACGGATTTCAATCAAATTTGAGAAGCACATTAAAGACTTCATTCTGCACAAGATGGTGTAAAAATATGGATGTAATCGAACCCGCGACCTACAGCGTAGAACGCAGAGCTACAACCGACTGAGCTGTGAAGTGAAGCTAGTCGGTTCAATGATTATATCAATACATTTTATTTCGTAGAGCCTTCTCTACGTAATTTCGTAGAAGTATGCGCGCTACGCGAATTTGTAGATATTTCGTAGCTTCGTAGACGTCTGTCTGTCTTCGATAATTGTTTTTTAATCTGACGTCTGCTCTGAAGTTATTGTTTTGTAAAGGCGCTTTCAAATGATAAGCTATGCTTTAACATAGAACTATGTCTAATATCTAATTTCCAGTGCAGTACAATAACGAGTTTTCTATCTATCTATCTATGTCAAAAATCTTGCAGTTGCATAAATATAATAGTAATATATCGCATAGTTCGTAACACCATACCATTCAATGTAAATTCCACCCGTTTATATTGACGATATTACGAGAAAGTAGTGGATAAAAGGCTCAGAATCGTTATTTATAGAAATCTATGTGTGAGCCAGTGACCTTCTACAGGCTATGATGATGATTAATACTCATGATGCGCTCTTGGAGTCAACAATTCATGATTTTTGTTGACTCCAAAAGCGCAGGCGAGTAGCTCCACAAACACTTTATCAATGTCTTTAATATCATTGCTGTCGATTCTGTTGTTGCATATTTCTAAACTAACCTAATTTGACAGCACTAAAAATGTTGCCGTCCCTTTCTCATAAACTGAAACGACCAAGACAGCTATAATTTTAGCGCTGTCAAATTAGGTTAGTTTAGAAAAATGCAACAACAGAATCGATACCACCAATTTATCCAGTGAGAAATTAATTGCTAAAATTATAATCAGGGTCGTCACGTGTAGGTATTGATACATTTTTATATATAGCTTAAATACAAACTGTACCGATAGACGAGTGCAGCATCAGACCTCAGGGCCTTCACGACCCGTGGCGATGCCCAAGCGCCAACTTCGCAAGCGAAACTCTGACCCGTCCGGCAGCTCCGCAAAGCCTGCTTTACCGGTCAGTAAGACAACGATTAAAAAAGTCCATGTGTGTGTATGTGGACATACACATAAAATCGCAAATTAAACTATACCATGCAAATAAAGTACCAGAATTTTAAGAGTCCTATGAATATACAGGGTGTAACATTTAAATCGGTCAGTATGGGAACGTTTGAAACTATAAGACATACAAAGATCTGTTCTTAGGAACCATGTCATCGATTTTAGTAACAAGAAAAACTGCATCCATACATTTTTAAAAAACTTTGTCAATCAAATAGGAAATATCTAAAATCAAGTTTAAAAAAATATTGTCTCCAAACAAGACTCCATAAAATCTTGTCAAATGAGGATAAGTTATACATACGCACTATGACTACATTTAACAAATATCATCTAAATTCAGATACAGTTCTGTTCTCAGCTTCACCATGCTATTTGGGCTACCTAATACATTATTTTTGTTGCATTCTATGTGTCATATGTCAGTCTTTCTGTAGGTTTCTTTCTACTGCGGAAGCATTACACCAAATTAACATTTACTGCTTAAGACCTACACAATCGTTAGCTCCGTGCTCTGAAAAAGTTAATTTTAATATTTAAGAAAGAGAAGGAATATTCAAATTGTGCTGTTTCAAACTATGCACTTTAATAAGTTCTTCGCTCAAAAAATTCCTTCCGAAGTAAAGAAGCGGCCATCTATTGGTACCGGTTACCATAACCTATGAATATTGGCAATAATAGTCATAATATTTTTTATTAATAATATTCATTACACGTCATTTATGTGTGGGGTACAGTTTGTATTTAAGCTATATATAAAAATGTATCAATACCTACACGTGACGACCCTGATTATAATTTTAGCAATTAATTTCTCACTGGATAAATTGGTGGTATCGATTCTGTTGTTGCATTTTTCTAAACTAACCTAATTTGACAGCGCTAAAATTATAGCTGTCTTGGTCGTTTCAGTTTATGAGAAAGGGACGGCAACATTTTTAGTGCTGTCAAATTAGGTTAGTTTAGAAATATGCAACAACAGAATCGACAGCAATGATATTAAAGACATTGATAAAGTGTTTGTGGAGCTACTCGCCTGCGCTTTTGGAGTCAACAATAATCATGAATTGTTGACTCCAAGAGCGCATCATGAGTATTAATCATCATCATAGCCTGTAGAAGGTCACTGGCTCACACATAGATTTCTATAAATAACGATTCTGAGCCTTTTATCCACTACTTTCTCGTAATATCGTCAATATAAACGGGTGGAATTTACATTGAATGGTATGGTGTTACGAACTATGCGATATATTACTATTATATTTATGCAACTGCAAGATTTTTGACATAGATAGATAGATAGAAAACTCGTTATTGTACTGCACTGGAAATTAGATATTAGACATAGATGTATGTTAAAGCATAGCTTATCATTTGAAAGCGCCTTTACAAAACAATAACTTCAGAGCAGACGTCAGATTAAAAAACAATTATCGAAGACAGACAGACGTCTACGAAGCTACGAAATATCTACAAATTCGCGTAGCGCGCATACTTCTACGAAATTACGTAGAGAAGGCTCTACGAAATAAAATGTATTGATATAATCATTGAACCGACTAGCTTCACTTCACAGCTCAGTCGGTTGTAGCTCTGCGTTCTACGCTGTAGGTCGCGGGTTCGATTACATCCATATTTTTACACCATCTTGTGCAGAATGAAGTCTTTAATGTGCTTCTCAAATTTGATTGAAATCCGTCGATAAATAACGCTACAGAAAACTTCCCCCCTAACCCCGAAATCAAAAATCACGCTCAACAAAAAAAAATTAAATAAATCAAGGAACTTGTGTGCCGATTTTTAACCGACTTCAAAAAAGGAGGAGGTTCTCAATTCGGTTGTATGTTTTTTTTTTTTATTTTTTTTTTTTATTTTTTTTATTTTTTTTTTTAATGTTTGTTACCTCAGAACTCCGTCATTTATGAACCGATTTCAAAAATTCTTTTTTTATCTGAAAGGATATACATCCAGATTGGTCCAATTTAATTTTCATCAAAATCGGTTCAGTAGTTTGGGTTATAAATAGAAATAACTGAAAAATATGCCAAGTTGCTGCGTAGCGCCTACCATTTTACTGCTAGCAACGATGCAATATGACAAGTTGCGGCGTAGCGCCCTTACGCTGCTGGTGACAGGACTTTTCGATGACACTGTAAGACGATACTGGTTCAATGATCTAGTCAAGCTGCTGACGGTATTTGTTGAGGTACCTACTTTACTAAACTACAATTATTATATCATAAAATTTAATATGATAGTAGGTAATTGGTTGAGTGCTCAGAAAGTAATTTTTTAACCTACTCAAATAGGTACCACTATGGTTTTTTAGTAGGTATCTACCAGAAATAGAATTCAAGAAAAATTTTAAATTTTGGCGTAAATTGTCTTTAGCTGTAACATGGCAGTTGCTGTAGGTCGATAGCAAATCCATAGGACAAAGGGTAGTCAGATACACGTCCGAACAGTGCCCATATTTTATTTTCATTTCGTATCCATACACAACGAGTTGAAAGGGGTTCAAACATTTGTGATATCTCAAAAACTGAATTTTCTAAAAAAATTTAAAGTTTGAATTTTAAAAATCTGTTTTGGGCCCGGTGGTTTTTGAGATATCGCAAAAATTCTTTCACGTTATTGTCCTCTTTTACACTTTTGATTTAGGCTAAAAAAACCGGAAAAAATTCTAACTCACCCTCCTCATTGTTCTCATATGGCAATTTTTAACTCCAAATATCTCGGAAACGTGACACTTTAGGATAATTGACCGAGCGAGCGAAGCGTCTCAATTTCGAGATTGGCTAAAAATGTTTTTGTCTTGCTGTCCGTCTGTCTGTCAGTTCTCGCCTACAGGTCGCATTTATCAACCGATTTCGACGATAATTTATAAGTTAAAAAACTGGAAAAACCGACTTCAATTCGACTACCAGCTTCATCATCAGATGATGATGATGATGACAGTTCATTGGGAATGTTCTAGTCACTAATAAACACCACATAAAAGTCACAGGAAAGCAAAATACGCAATTTCGTGCACGTGGTTGGTTTGATTCTTTAGAGGAACTACTGGTGGGTTTTTGCTTTTCTCCAATTAAATGCGATTTGAATGTACAAACTGGGTTAATTGACAAATTTAGAAAAATGTAACAATTTCGGTGTGCACCACAAAGGTCATTGTTGCTAGCAGTAAAATGGTAGGCGCTACGCCGCAACTTGTCATATTGCATCGTTGCTAGCAGTAAAATGGTAGGCGCTACGCAGCAACTTGGCATATTTTTCAGTTATTTCTATTTATAACCCAAACTACTGAACCGATTTTGATGAAAATTAAATGGGACCAATCTGGATGTATATCCTTTCAGATAAAAAAAGAATTTTTGAAATCGGTTCATAAATGACGGAGTTCTGAGGTAACAAACATTAAAAAAAATAATAAAAAAAATAAAAAAAAAAAAATAAAAAAAAAATAAAAAAAAAAACATACAACCGAATTGAGAACCTCCTCCTTTTTTGAAGTCGGTTAAAAATCGGCACACAAGTTCCTTGATTTATTTAATTTTTTTTTGTTGAGCGTGATTTTTGATTTCGGGGTTAGGGGGGAAGTTTTCTGTAGCGTTATTTATCGACGGATTTCAATCAAATTTGAGAAGCACATTAAAGACTTCATTCTGCACAAGATGGTGTAAAAATATGGATGTAATCGAACCCGCGACCTACAGCGTAGAACGCAGAGCTACAACAGAAGTATTGATACATTTTTATATATAGCTTAAATACAAACTGATAAAAAATGAGAAAATGATGATGTGTTATGAGAAAGGGACGGCAACATTTTTAGTGCTGTCAAATTAGGTTAGTTTAGAAATATGCAACAACAGAATCGACAGCAATGATATTAAAGACATTGATAAAGTGTTTGTGGAGCTACTCGCCTGCGCTTTTGGAGTCAACAATAATCATGAATTGTTGACTCCAAGAGCGCATCATGAGTATTAATCATCATCATAGCCTGTAGAAGGTCACTGGCTCACACATAGATTTCTATAAATAACGATTCTGAGCCTTTTATCCACTACTTTCTCGTAATATCGTCAATATAAACGGGTGGAATTTACATTGAATGGTATGGTGTTACGAACTATGCGATATATTACTATTATATTTATGCAACTGCAAGATTTTTGACATAGATAGATAGATAGAAAACTCGTTATTGTACTGCACTGGAAATTAGATATTAGACATAGATCTATGTTAAAGCATAGCTTATCATTTGAAAGCGCCTTTACAAAACAATAACTTCAGAGCAGACGTCAGATTAAAAAACAATTATCGAAGACAGACAGACGTCTACGAAGCTACGAAATATCTACAAATTCGCGTAGCGCGCATACTTCTACGAAATTACGTAGAGAAGGCTCTACGAAATAAAATGTATTGATATAATCATTGAACCGACTAGCTTCACTTCACAGCTCAGTCGGTTGTAGCTCTGCGTTCTACGCTGTAGGTCGCGGGTTCGATTACATCCATATTTTTACACCATCTTGTGCAGAATGAAGTCTTTAATGTGCTTCTCAAATTTGATTGAAATCCGTCGATAAATAACGCTACAGAAAACTTCCCCCCTAACCCCGAAATCAAAAATCACGCTCAACAAAAAAAAATTAAATAAATCAAGGAACTTGTGTGCCGATTTTTAACCGACTTCAAAAAAGGAGGAGGTTCTCAATTCGGTTGTATGTTTTTTTTTTTTATTTTTTTTTTTATTTTTTTTTTTTTATTTTTTTTATTATTTTTTTTAATGTTTGTTACCTCAGAACTCCGTCATTTATGAACCGATTTCAAAAATTCTTTTTTTATCTGAAAGGATATACATCCAGATTGGTCCCATTTAATTTTCATCAAAATCGGTTCAGTAGTTTGGGTTATAAATAGAAATAACTGAAAAATATGCCAAGTTGCTGCGTAGCGCCTACCATTTTACTGCTAGCAACGATGCAATATGACAAGTTGCGGCGTAGCGCCTACCATTTTACTGCTAGCAACAATGACCTTTGTGGTGCACACCGAAATTGTTACATTTTTCTAAATTTGTCAATTAACCCAGTTTGTACATTCAAATCGCATTTAATTGGAGAAAAGCAAAAACCCACCAGTAGTTCCTCTAAAGAATCAAACCAACCACGTGCACGAAATTGCGTATTTTGCTTTCCTGTGACTTTTATGTGGTGTTTATTAGTGACTAGAACATTCCCAATGAACTGTCATCATCATCATCATCTGATGATGAAGCTGGTAGTCGAATTGAAGTCGGTTTTTCCAGTTTTTTAACTTATAAATTATCGTCGAAATCGGTTGATAAATGCGACCTGTAGGCGAGAACTGACAGACAGACGGACAGCAAGACAAAAACATTTTTAGCCAATCTCGAAATTGAGACGCTTCGCTCGCTCGGTCAATTATCCTAAAGTGTCACGTTTCCGAGATATTTGGAGTTAAAAATTGCCATATGAGAACAATGAGGAGGGTGAGTTAGAATTTTTTCCGGTTTTTTTAGCCTAAATCAAAAGTGTAAAAGAGGACAATAACGTGAAAGAATTTTTGCGATATCTCAAAAACCACCGGGCCCAAAACAGATTTTTAAAATTCAAACTTTAAATTTTTTTAGAAAATTCAGTTTTTGAGATATCACAAATGTTTGAACCCCTTTCAACTCGTTGTGTATGGATACGAAATGAAAATAAAATATGGGCACTGTTCGGACGTGTATCTGACTACCCTTTGTCCTATGGATTTGCTATCGACCTACAACAACTGCCATGTTACAGCTAAAGACAATTTACGCCAAAATTTAAAATTTTTCTTGAATTCTATTTCTGGTAGATACCTACTAAAAAACCATAGTGGTACCTATTTGAGTAGGTTAAAAAATTACTTTCTGAGCACTCAACCAATTACCTACTATCATATTAAATTTTATGATATAATAATTGTAGTTTAGTAAAGTAGGTACCTCAACAAATACCGTCAGCAGCTTGACTAGATCATTGAACCAGTATCGTCTTACAGTGTCATCGAAAAGTCCTGTCACCAGCAGCGTAAGCGACTTCCAAATGCACCGTACATTCTTTTTAGATTCAGGATTATAATTCATAGCAACAACCTTCACAGCAGTTTTCAATGCATACATCCAGTCATTCCAGTGATCGGCCAACATGACAGTCGTTAATACCCCCCCGTCCCCCTCCAAAGGCTTTATATTAGTGCAGCGAGAAGACGAAGCTTTACAATCACTATGCCCTATCAATTCAACAAATGCTTGCAAGCATTTAGTTTTCATTCTCTCAGAAACTTCCCCAGCCCAAAAAGTAGGCTTAGTTAAATTCTTCTCCCCAAACAAAAAATGTAAGAACGGTATCAAAATCTCATCAGCATACACATCCAATTTTGGCTTAGATAGATAGATAGATAGATAGAAAACTCTTTATTGTACTGCACCGGAAATTAGATATTAGACATAGTTCTAAAGACCAAACCAAATACTATAAAGTTCATAGGTATAATTATACATTTTTATATATAGCTTATATACAAACTGTACCCCACACATAAATGACGTGTAATGAATATTATTGAGTACAATGGACGGCCTTATCGCTAAAAGCGATCTCTTCCAGACAACCTTTGAATGGACAGGAATGATGAAAAAAATATAGAACGGCGGTGTGCAAAATTTTAAACCTAATAAACTAAAACAAAATATCAAATATCCTACTATACATACTTATCTAATTTAGTTATTAAGTTACTACTTATTACTCAAATTATTACAGCATTTTTAGTAGCATAGATTTTAGTAGCTCTTTGATGAGTATTTCGTCCGGAGAATATTATAGAACTACCACTTTTCTTATTTCTGCCGCCAAACAGTGTTGCTTACTTACTAAGGGTATAGATTCCGGCGTAATTACAGGCACATGAGAAAACTCCTTTATGTCTCGTTGTATGGCACGTCCTCAGAGGATGTGCTCACTCAGGCAGTACCTAAAAATGTACCTAATGCTGATGATGATTACTGAAAGATCGCTATACTTTATGTCTGGTCTTGATTATTTTGGGATTGTAAAGCTCTGAAACAAAGAATTTACCCCAAAAAGCGGATTTGCAAAACGAATACGAAAATAAAGCAACTTGCTTGAAAGTATTCTTAACCCTACACTTCTAAATAAGTAGATATTCTCTGATTTACCTCGAAAATCTTTATTTCTTTCAAGTAAAAGGTATCACTCTCGATCGGGTCGGGCCGGGGGGGCCTGAAATGTTTATTTAGCGAGAGGGAACTCATTTCGACAGAGGTAAGGGCCCTCTGAAGATAAATGAGGGACTTAACGATTTTATATGAGTTTATCTCGCGTGAAACCTGGCTCTTGCCACTCGCAACAAAGAATTTTATATTCTTACAGATTGTTGCAATTTCCCGTGATTTTTACAATGTTGTCAGTCTAACAATTTGTTTTGGACAAGGTATAATATAATCCAGATATAACTTGGTCTAGATTTTCTATTTAACCGACTTTCTAACAAGTAATTAAATTAAAAATTTAAAAAACCCCCGAATCTTTGACCGATTTTCATCAAACAACACACTCCCGACTAATTCACCTTTCAAACAAAAAAACAAAATCAAAATCGGTTCATCCCACAGAACAGAGAAAAGTCTGTTCTGTAGTTCATTCGTTCAGCACCTACGTTGCCTCAGCCACACACACACCCACCCACATACACACACCCACACATATAAACACACACACACACACACACACACACACACACAGACACGTCAAACTTATAACACCCCGTCGTTTTGCGATGGGGGTTAATATTATTACTTAAATATATTAATATAAATTACGTACATCAGCGCGGACCCGCGCCGAACACATTCACCAAATTTCACGCAACCAATAAGTACGCGCCTTATAATGTTCAAATGAAAGAACTAGCCCTTTTCATTCAGTCCACTCTATTATTTTGTTGTCCTATGAGAACATAGACCTCGCAAGCCTTTATAACCACAAAACAATAACCGACACTTTCCTCTTTCCCCTGGCTAAATCGAATTTCAGGAGCTGGAATGTTCCAATAGGCCCTACCTATGTAGACTAGCAAAATAGAGGTATATGTTTTAGCGATTACTCGCGTTCCCTTGATCCCTATGAGGTCGAATCTGGTGTCTACGGATTTGTCTCGTAAAAGCAGAGAGGACTGTGTAGTTTCAATGATATTAAAAGAAGTAAATTTTAGATAAAAATTAAAAATTAATTTCCCCTCTTTTCCCCCTTCTATTTCCCCCTTTTTGAAAATATTTTTACACAATCTTGTGTAGAATAAAATCTTTAGTGTGCTTCTCAAATTTGATTGAAATCCGTCGATAAACAACGCTACAGCAAACTTTACCCCTTTTCTCCCCTATTTTCCCCCCAATCAAAAATCGCGGTCGACAAAATTTTTTTAATAAATCAATGAACATGTGTGCCAATTTTCCTCCAAATCGTTTGATAAATGCGACCTGTAGGCGATTACTGACAGACAGACAGACAGCCAGACAAAAGCATTTTTGGTCAATGTCGAAACTGAGACGCTTCGCTCGCTCGGTCAATAAAATCAGCTATACCTCTAAAAAAACTCTATATCGACTTTTATTTACGATTTTGAATATATTCATTGGACCTCAGATTTTATCAAACGAGTCCAGAAATATTAGTATAGTGGTGTATAGCTGTAATATGTGTAACAGGTCCATGAAATATTTAGTTGTTTATAGTTGTGGTGGAGACAAAAGCATCGCATCGCAACGCCGAGCTCGCCGCCGCAGCGGCTGGACAGCGAACACACTAACCGGGGAGCGCGGACAAGGCGACGGAAAACGAAAGGACGACATCAGCGTGGACCTGCGCCAAACACATTCACCAAAATTCACGCAACCAATAAGCACGCGCCTTATAATGTTAAAATGAAAGAACTAGCCCTGTTTATACAGTCCACTTTATTATTTTACCAACTGTAATATCCAACAGCGTCAATAAATACCTATAGTAAATGTAATATCAATTATGTTTTATTTACATCATTATAGACAAAAGGCTTTCTTTAATCCTAATAAAGATAACAATATCTATTTCGTTATCTACTTAGGTAGGTAAGTAACATGCCTAATAGATACTTTGGTAGGAAGCAGCATTTTACAAAGGATTTCCAAAGCTTGGGAAAAAGTTTCATAGCTGTTGCAAGCAACACTGCACTTCGTGAACGCACGTACAGAGGGGCGAGTACGAGTTTACAGTGTGCAATACATTCAGCACACCGGTGTGCGCTGCTTGGTATGGAAACACTGAGCGGATTTTTTGAGAAGCTTGGTCTCGTCAAGCTTCCGCTCAGTGTTTCCATATTATCTGTATACGACGAAAAAGCTAAAATCTGTAATAATTAAACTTTTTATAAAGTAGTAGACAAGTGAAAAACATATTTATTGTTGATACATACTTTTATTCATTTTATTAATTATATTTTTACTAACATTTAGCTTGAAACATGACTCGTTTTTTAATGCTCTAAATGCTCTACCATAGTGCTACGCCAGCTCTACGAAAATTCTACGCTAGCTCTACAGTGGCTCTACCATAGTGCTACGCCAGCTCTACGAAAATTCTACGCTAGCTCTACGTTTGACTAACTTACCTGCTCTTATAATAAGTTACTTAAGTTATCTGTATATTTGCTGAGGTCAAATAAATAATTATCTTATCTTATCTTATCTTATCTTATCAATCCTACTCAGGTACTCATGGGCACTGTTCGGACGTGTATCTGACTACCCTTTGTCCTATGGATTTGCTATCGACCTACAGCAACTGCCATGTTACAGCTAAAGACAATTTACGCCAAAATTTTAAAATTTTCTTGAATTCTATTTCTGGTAGATACCTACTAAAAAACCATAGTGGTACCTATTTGAGTAGGTTAAAAAATTACTTTCTGAGCACTCAACCAATTACCTACTATCATATTAAATTTTATGATATAATAATTGTAGTTTAGTAAAGTAGGTACCTCAACAAATACCGTCAGCAGCTTGACTAGATCATTGAACCAGTATCTTCTTACAGTGTCATCGAAAAGTCCTGTCACCAGCAGCGTAAGCGACTTCCAAATGCACCGTACATTCTTTTTAGATTCAGGATTATAATTCATAGCAACAACCTTCACAGCAGTTTTCAATGCATACATCCAGTCATTCCAGTGATCGGCCAACATGACAGTCGTTAATACCCCCCCGTCCCCCTCCAAAGGCTTTATATTAGTGCAGCGAGAAGACGAAGCTTTACAATCACTATGCCCTATCAATTCAACAAATGCTTGCAAGCATTTAGTTTTCATTCTCTCAGAAACTTCCCCAGCCCAAAAAGTAGGCTTAGTTAAATTCTTCTCCCCAAACAAAAAATGTAAGAACGGTATCAAAATCTCATCAGCATACACATCCAATTTTGGCTTAAATTTTCTTATCAAAAGCCACCAGGTATAGAACTTCGCAGTTGCAGCATCCTCAGTTTTGGCATTGTTTAATTTCAAAGGGATTACTTACAATCAGCTTTACTCTTTTACCCATATTGTCTGATTTTGTTTCAATGGCGAAGTTTTTGATAAGTTCATTCCAACATGCTAAAGCGCGGACTCTTTGTGTGGAGTCCCCCCTCTTCAAGGCAGTTTCGACCACAGGCAGCATTGAGTTGATGATGGTGTAAATTGATCCACCACTCCTTGTCACATAGTCTAGCAGCAATTTAATGATCATAATCCAAATCCTATGCCAGGTGGGTTTGCCTTTCTCCAACAAACTCAGAGTGTACATTGGAAACCTAAAAAGTTAAGGTCTGTGATGAGCAAGTCCACCCACATTTGACTTAATAATTTATAAGTTTAAAAAACTAGAAAACCGACTTCAATTCGACTACCAGCTTCATCATCAGATGATGATAATGATGATGGCAGTTCATTGGGAATGTTTTAGTGACCATAAACATCACTAAAAAGTCACAGGAAAGCAAAATACGCAATTTCGTACACGTGGATGGCATATTTTTTTCCAGTTATTTCTATTTATAAGCCAAACTACAGAACCGATTTTGATGAAAATTGAATGGGACCAACCTGAAAGTACATTTTTTCAGATAAAATAAAACAATACTTACTTGTTTTGGTCAACAACATTCTGCAAAAAGTTTTCCCATTCAGGATATTCAAAGTAATTATATTTAACCAACTCTACAGTCAACAATTCAACATAACCTAGGTATGTTTCAGCTTTTTCTACATCTTCTATTGAGATTAGTGCTTTAGCAATTGTTGGCAGAACACCAGACAACCAAAGTTGTATGCCTTGTCTCACAAATACTGACTTTTCATAGGCAGGTAAGCAATTCAACAACTGAAGAAAATCTAGAGACTGAAACCAATGAAACGTTAATTTACTAAAATTTTATAATCTTGAATATGAAAACTTCAGTTCATCAAATCTAAATACATTGAGATGAACCAAATGTTTCAAACCGCAATTATGCCTGAGATTCCTCATAACTGGTTTTCAGAGTTGATGAATACCCTCATAACTTGGAAATGGCTGCACAGATTTACACCAAACATGGCTAGCGGTAGCTTGCTTGGTGTTCCTCTTCAGGGCAGCCTCCTTGACCTCATTATGAGTGCCTAATTTAAATTACCTCAACTTTGGCATCAAGAGTAGCATTTGCAGAGAGAAACAACCCAAAAGTCTCAATTAGTGTTGGGGAGTGGTCTTTCACAAGCTTTGACAACACTTCCTGTGGATGTGACATCAACACAAGAAATGATAATTTTCGCAGATTATTTTCCACAAGTTTGCTGCAGTTATATTTCAAAAACTCCAATATAGCAAGGGCTGATGGAAAAAAGTCAACTTCAGGTAAAAATGGTTTTGCCTGAAATGGAAATCGGATTGTATTTAGTACCAACCTCAAAACAAAACTAAAAACATATAACTTTGTTATCTACTTTTTAGAATAGCTGTTTTCACAAGTTTCATTTTAAAATTAAGCCACATTATGTATCATTTATTTCTGTTTTCTTGCCTTGCAGAATCCAATCAGCAATGATTTGATTGATAACACGTAGAGTGCACATTGCATGTCCATTTGGTATCGTCGGCATATTTGAAGTATTCTGTCAGCATCAGTGTAGGTAATCACTTCACAAGATCTAAGCGCTGACTTTAAACTTACAAGCAAATTGCAATGCGAAAAGTTTTTGAATCGATGATCTATTCGAATACGCTTCATGCTAAGTTTTCAAATCGAAGAAAATGAATAGATGAATAGATCGAATAGTGTATACTTGGGATTTTCTGGATCTTATTTGATCCAGAAAACCCAATTATACACTACTTGTAACATTTAAATCGGTCAGTATGGGAACGTTTGAAACTATAAGACATACAAAGATCTGTTCTTAGGAACCATGTCATCGATTTTAGTAACAAGTATACATTTTTAAAAAACTTTGTCAATCAAATAGGAAATATCTAAAATCAAGTTTAAAAAAATATTGTCTCCAAACAAGACTCCATAAAATCTTGTCAAATGAGGATAAGTTATACATACGCCCTATGACTACATTTAACAAATATCATCTAAATTCAGATACAGTTCTGTTCTCAGCTTCATCTAAAAGAAGAAAAAATCAACGGTGAAGCATTGAAGCTGTGAATGATTGATTTTACCTAAAGTTGCTATACTAACTTTGACACCCTCCCCTCACCCCTCGGCACACTCTGTGAAGGGTAGTTTGGGGAAAAAATAAACTTAAACTTTCATCATTTGCCATACAGCATAATAATACTAAGGGCGTCTTGCACCAGAATCACTAAACGTATTTAACAGCTAAATCGATTTAAATCTGACGTATTTGTATGACTTGACAACTCGCTAAATAATATTTAAGAGTTAAACGCGTTTAGCGATTCTGGTGCAAGCCGCCCTAAGTTTCAAACAAAACGTACGGCGCGTTACAAAGTTGCTATACAAACTTTGACACCCCCTACACCCCCTCTTAGAGATAGTTTTGAAGATATTTTAACAAAACATATTTACTAAATTAATGCTGACCATGCCATGGCCATGCGAGCCAGGAAAACCAGTTATGAGGAATCTCAGGCATAATTGCGGTTTGAAACATTTGGTTCATCTCAATGTATTTAGATTTGATGAACTGAAGTTTTCATATTCAAGATTATAAAATTTTAGTAAATTAACGTTTCATTGGTTTCAGTCTCTAGATTTTCTTCAGTTGTTGAATTGCTTACCTGCCTATGAAAAGTCAGTATTTGTGAGACAAGGCATACAACTTTGGTTGTCTGGTGTTCTGCCAACAATTGCTAAAGCACTAATCTCAATAGAAGATGTAGAAAAAGCTGAAACATACCTAGGTTATGTTGAATTGTTGACTGTAGAGTTGGTTAAATATAATTACTTTGAATATCCTGAATGGGAAAACTTTTTGCAGAATGTTGTTGACCAAAACAAGTAAGTATTGTTTTATTTTATCTGAAAAAATGTACTTTCAGGTTGGTCCCATTCAATTTTCATCAAAATCGGTTCTGTAGTTTGGCTTATAAATAGAAATAACTGGAAAAAAATATGCCATCCACGTGTACGAAATTGCGTATTTTGCTTTCCTGTGACTTTTTAGTGATGTTTATGGTCACTAAAACATTCCCAATGAACTGCCATCATCATTATCATCATCTGATGATGAAGCTGGTAGTCGAATTGAAGTCGGTTTTCTAGTTTTTTAAACTTATAAATTATTAAGTCAAATGTGGGTGGACTTGCTCATCACAGACCTTAACTTTTTAGGTTTCCAATGTACACTCTGAGTTTGTTGGAGAAAGGCAAACCCACCTGGCATAGGATTTGGATTATGATCATTAAATTGCTGCTAGACTATGTGACAAGGAGTGGTGGATCAATTTACACCATCATCAACTCAATGCTGCCTGTGGTCGAAACTGCCTTGAAGAGGGGGGACTCCACACAAAGAGTCCGCGCTTTAGCATGTTGGAATGAACTTATCAAAAACTTCGCCATTGAAACAAAATCAGACAATATGGGTAAAAGAGTAAAGCTGATTGTAATCCCTTTGAAATTAAACAATGCCAAAACTGAGGATGCTGCAACTGCGAAGTTCTATACCTGGTGGCTTTTGATAAGAAAATTTAAGCCTAATAAAATTAAAAATTTAATTAATTAATTAAATTTTATTTTTACTTACGCTCTTCTGAAACATTACAATTAAAAACTCCCTTGCATTCTTCTACCTTTTACAAGCATTCTTTTACTATACAAGCCACTCGCCTCTGGAATGCTCTTCCTGCTGATATTAGGAAGGCCAAATCCCTACCTGTCTTCAAAAAGCTTCTACTTAGTCACTATTCACCCTTATAAAAGAGTTTATTCTATGGTTATGTTAGGTATATATTACTATTTATTTTTTTTACTTAGTTTAGTATCTATTTGTGCGGTTTAGTTTGTGAAATGTAGTCTTTGTTTTTTGCACCGTCACTATCATACATTTAAAATCCAGTCCATCCAAAGGTTGCCTGGAAAAGATCGCTCATAGCGATAAGGCCGCCCATTGTACTTCGCTTTAATATAGAACTATGTCTAATATCTAATTTCCGGTGCAGTACAATAAAGAGTTTTCTATCTATCTATCTAAGCCAAAATTGGATGTGTATGCTGATGAGATTTTGATACCGTTCTTACATTTTTTGTTTGGGGAGAAGAATTTAACTAAGCCTACTTTTTGGGCTGGGAAAGTTTCTGAGAGAATGAAAACTAAATGCTTGCAAGCATTTGTTGAATTGATAGGGCATAGTGATTGTAAAGCTTCGTCTTCTCGCTGCACTAATATAAAGCCTTTGGAGGGGGACGGGGGGGTATTAACGACTGTCATGTTGGCCGATCACTGGAATGACTGGATGTATGCATTGAAAACTGCTGTGAAGGTTGTTGCTATGAATTATAATCCTGAATCTAAAAAGAATGTACGGTGCATTTGGAAGTCGCTTACGCTGCTGGTGACAGGACTTTTCGATGACACTGTAAGACGATACTGGTTCAATGATCTAGTCAAGCTGCTGACGGTATTTGTTGAGGTACCTACTTTACTAAACTACAATTATTATATCATAAAATTTAATATGATAGTAGGTAATTGGTTGAGTGCTCAGAAAGTAATTTTTTAACCTACTCAAATAGGTACCACTATGGTTTTTTAGTAGGTATCTACCAGAAATAGAATTCAAGAAAAATTTTAAATTTTGGCGTAAATTGTCTTTAGCTGTAACATGGCAGTTGCTGTAGGTCGATAGCAAATCCATAGGACAAAGGGTAGTCAGATACACGTCCGAACAGTGCCTATATTTTATTTTCATTTCGTATCCATACACAACGAGTTGAAAGGGGTTCAAACATTTGTGATATCTCAAAAACTGAATTTTCTAAAAAAATTTAAAGTTTGAATTTTAAAAATCTGTTTTGGGCCCGGTGGTTTTTGAGATATCGCAAAAATTCTTTCACGTTATTGTCCTCTTTTACACTTTTGATTTAGGCTAAAAAAACCGGAAAAAATTCTAACTCACCCTCCTCATTGTTCTCATATGGCAATTTTTAACTCCAAATATCTCGGAAACGTGACACTTTAGGATAATTGACCGAGCGAGCGAAGCGTCTCAATTTCGAGATTGGCTAAAAATGTTTTTGTCTTGCTGTCCGTCTGTCTGTCAGTTCTCGCCTACAGGTCGCATTTATCAACCGATTTCGACGAAAATCGGCACACAAGTTCCTTGATTTATTTAATTTTTTTTTGTTGAGCGTGATTTTTGATTTCGGGGTTAGGGGGGAAGTTTTCTGTAGCGTTATTTATCGACGGATTTCAATCAAATTTGAGAAGCACATTAAAGACTTCATTCTGCACAAGATGGTGTAAAAATATGGATGTAATCGAACCCGCGACCTACAGCGTAGAACGCAGAGCTACAACCGACTGAGCTGTGAAGTGAAGCTAGTCGGTTCAATGATTATATCAATACATTTTATTTCGTAGAGCCTTCTCTACGTAATTTCGTAGAAGTATGCGCGCTACGCGAATTTGTAGATATTTCGTAGCTTCGTAGACGTCTGTCTGTCTTCGATAATTGTTTTTTAATCTGACGTCTGCTCTGAAGTTATTGTTTTGTAAAGGCGCTTTCAAATGATAAGCTATGCTTTAACATAGAACTATGTCTAATATCTAATTTCCAGTGCAGTACAATAACGAGTTTTCTATCTATCTATCTATGTCAAAAATCTTGCAGTTGCATAAATATAATAGTAATATATCGCATAGTTCGTAACACCATACCATTCAATGTAAATTCCACCCGTTTATATTGACGATATTACGAGAAAGTAGTGGATAAAAGGCTCAGAATCGTTATTTATAGAAATCTATGTGTGAGCCAGTGACCTTCTACAGGCTATGATGATGATTAATACTCATGATGCGCTCTTGGAGTCAACAATTCATGATTATTGTTGACTCCAAAAGCGCAGGCGAGTAGCTCCACAAACACTTTATCAATGTCTTTAATATCATTGCTGTCGATTCTGTTGTTGCATATTTCTAAACTAACCTAATTTGACAGCACTAAAAATGTTGCCGTCCCTTTCTCATAACACATCATCATTTTCTCATTTTTTATCAGTTTGTATTTAAGCTATATATAAAAATGTATCAATACTTCTGTTGTAGCTCTGCGTTCTACGCTGTAGGTCGCGGGTTCGATTACATCCATATTTTTACACCATCTTGTGCAGAATGAAGTCTTTAATGTGCTTCTCAAATTTGATTGAAATCCGTCGATAAATAACGCTACAGAAAACTTCCCCCCTAACCCCGAAATCAAAAATCACGCTCAACAAAAAAAAATTAAATAAATCAAGGAACTTGTGTGCCGATTTTTAACCGACTTCAAAAAAGGAGGAGGTTCTCAATTCGGTTGTATGTTTTTTTTTTTTATTTTTTGTTTTATTTTTTTTTTTTTATTTTTTTTATTATTTTTTTTAATGTTTGTTACCTCAGAACTCCGTCATTTATGAACCGATTTCAAAAATTCTTTTTTTATCTGAAAGGATATACATCCAGATTGGTCCCATTTAATTTTCATCAAAATCGGTTCAGTAGTTTGGGTTATAAATAGAAATAACTGAAAAATATGCCAAGTTGCTGCGTAGCGCCTACCATTTTACTGCTAGCAACGATGCAATATGACAAGTTGCGGCGTAGCGCCTACCATTTTACTGCTAGCAACAATGACCTTTGTGGTGCACACCGAAATTGTTACATTTTTCTAAATTTGTCAATTAACCCAGTTTGTACATTCAAATCGCATTTAATTGGAGAAAAGCAAAAACCCACCAGTAGTTCCTCTAAAGAATCAAACCAACCACGTGCACGAAATTGCGTATTTTGCTTTCCTGTGACTTTTATGTGGTGTTTATTAGTGACTAGAACATTCCCAATGAACTGTCATCATCATCATCATCTGATGATGAAGCTGGTAGTCGAATTGAAGTCGGTTTTTCCAGTTTTTTAACTTATAAATTATCGTCGAAATCGGTTGATAAATGCGACCTGTAGGCGAGAACTGACAGACAGACGGACAGCAAGACAAAAACATTTTTAGCCAATCTCGAAATTGAGACGCTTCGCTCGCTCGGTCAATTATCCTAAAGTGTCACGTTTCCGAGATATTTGGAGTTAAAAATTGCCATATGAGAACAATGAGGAGGGTGAGTTAGAATTTTTTCCGGTTTTTTTAGCCTAAATCAAAAGTGTAAAAGAGGACAATAACGTGAAAGAATTTTTGCGATATCTCAAAAACCACCGGGCCCAAAACAGATTTTTAAAATTCAAACTTTAAATTTTTTTAGAAAATTCAGTTTTTGAGATATCACAAATGTTTGAACCCCTTTCAACTCGTTGTGTATGGATACGAAATGAAAATAAAATATGGGCACTGTTCGGACGTGTATCTGACTACCCTTTGTCCTATGGATTTGCTATCGACCTACAGCAACTGCCATGTTACAGCTAAAGACAATTTACGCCAAAATTTAAAATTTTTCTTGAATTCTATTTCTGGTAGATACCTACTAAAAAACCATAGTGGTACCTATTTGAGTAGGTTAAAAAATTACTTTCTGAGCACTCAACCAATTACCTACTATCATATTAAATTTTATGATATAATAATTGTAGTTTAGTAAAGTAGGTACCTCAACAAATACCGTCAGCAGCTTGACTAGATCATTGAACCAGTATCGTCTTACAGTGTCATCGAAAAGTCCTGTCACCAGCAGCGTAAGCGACTTCCAAATGCACCGTACATTCTTTTTAGATTCAGGATTATAATTCATAGCAACAACCTTCACAGCAGTTTTCAATGCATACATCCAGTCATTCCAGTGATCGGCCAACATGACAGTCGTTAATACCCCCCCGTCCCCCTCCAAAGGCTTTATATTAGTGCAGCGAGAAGACGAAGCTTTACAATCACTATGCCCTATCAATTCAACAAATGCTTGCAAGCATTTAGTTTTCATTCTCTCAGAAACTTCCCCAGCCCAAAAAGTAGGCTTAGTTAAATTCTTCTCCCCAAACAAAAAATGTAAGAACGGTATCAAAATCTCATCAGCATACACATCCAATTTTGGCATAGATAGATAGATAGAAAACTCTTTATTGTACTGCACCGGAAATTAGATATTAGACATAGTTCTAAAGACCAAACCAAATACTATAAAGTTCATAGGTATAATTATACATTTTTATATATAGCTTATATACAAACTGTACCCCACACATAAATGACGTGTAATGAATATTATTGAGTACAATGGACGGCCTTATCGCTAAAAGCGATCTCTTCCAGACAACCTTTGAATGGACAGGAATGATGAAAAAAATATAGAACGGCGGTGTGCAAAATTTTAAACCTAATAAACTAAAACAAAATATCAAATATCCTACTATACATACTTATCTAATTTAGTTATTAAGTTACTACTTATTACTCAAATTATTACAGCATTTTTAGTAGCATAGATTTTAGTAGCTCTTTGATGAGTATTTCGTCCGGAGAATATTATAGAACTACCACTTTTCTTATTTCTGCCGCCAAACAGTGTTGCTTACTTACTAAGGGTATAGATTCCGGCGTAATTACAGGCACATGAGAAAACTCCTTTATGTCTCGTTGTATGGCACGTCCTCAGAGGATGTGCTCACTCAGGCAGTACCTAAAAATGTACCTAATGCTGATGATGATTACTGAAAGATCGCTATACTTTATGTCTGGTCTTGATTATTTTGGGATTGTAAAGCTCTGAAACAAAGAATTTACCCCAAAAAGCGGATTTGCAAAACGAATACGAAAATAAAGCAACTTGCTTGAAAGTATTCTTAACCCTACACTTCTAAATAAGTAGATATTCTCTGATTTACCTCGAAAATCTTTATTTCTTTCAAGTAAAAGGTATCACTCTCGATCGGGTCGGGCCGGGGGGGCCTGAAATGTTTATTTAGCGAGAGGGAACTCATTTCGACAGAGGTAAGGGCCCTCTGAAGATAAATGAGGGACTTAACGATTTTATATGAGTTTATCTCGCGTGAAACCTGGCTCTTGCCACTCGCAACAAAGAATTTTATATTCTTACAGATTGTTGCAATTTCCCGTGATTTTTACAATGTTGTCAGTCTAACAATTTGTTTTGGACAAGGTATAATATAATCCAGATATAACTTGGTCTAGATTTTCTATTTAACCGACTTTCTAACAAGTAATTAAATTAAAAATTTAAAAAACCCCCGAATCTTTGACCGATTTTCATCAAACAACACACTCCCGACTAATTCACCTTTCAAACAAAAAAACAAAATCAAAATCGGTTCATCCCACAGAACAGAGAAAAGTCTGTTCTGTAGTTCATTCGTTCAGCACCTACGTTGCCTCAGCCACACACACACCCACCCACATACACACACCCACACATATAAACACAAACACACACACACACACACACACAGACACGTCAAACTTATAACACCCCGTCGTTTTGCGATGGGGGTTAATATTATTACTTAAATATATTAATATAAATTACGTACATCAGCGCGGACCCGCGCCGAACACATTCACCAAATTTCACGCAACCAATAAGTACGCGCCTTATAATGTTCAAATGAAAGAACTAGCCCTTTTCATTCAGTCCACTCTATTATTTTGTTGTCCTATGAGAACATAGACCTCGCAAGCCTTTATAACCACAAAACAATAACCGACACTTTCCTCTTTCCCCTGGCTAAATCGAATTTCAGGAGCTGGAATGTTCCAATAGGCCCTACCTATGTAGACTAGCAAAATAGAGGTATATGTTTTAGCGATTACTCGCGTTCCCTTGATCCCTATGAGGTCGAATCTGGTGTCTACGGATTTGTCTCGTAAAAGCAGAGAGGACTGTGTAGTTTCAATGATATTAAAAGAAGTAAATTTTAGATAAAAATTAAAAATTAATTTCCCCTCTTTTCCCCCTTCTATTTCCCCCTTTTTGAAAATATTTTTACACAATCTTGTGTAGAATAAAATCTTTAGTGTGCTTCTCAAATTTGATTGAAATCCGTCGATAAACAACGCTACAGCAAACTTTACCCCTTTTCTCCCCTATTTTCCCCCCAATCAAAAATTGCGGTCGACAAAATTTTTTTAATAAATCAATGAACATGTGTGCCAATTTTCCTCCAAATCGTTTGATAAATGCGACCTGTAGGCGATTACTGACAGACAGACAGACAGCCAGACAAAAGCATTTTTGGTCAATGTCGAAACTGAGACGCTTCGCTCGCTCGGTCAATAAAATCAGCTATACCTCTAAAAAAACTCTATATCGACTTTTATTTACGATTTTGAATATATTCATTGGACCTCAGATTTTATCAAACGAGTCCAGAAATATTAGTATAGTGGTGTATAGCTGTAATATGTGTAACAGGTCCATGAAATATTTAGTTGTTTATAGTTGTGGTGGAGACAAAAGCATCGCATCGCAAAGCCGAGCTCGCCGCCGCAGCGGCTGGACAGCGAACACACTAACCGGGGAGCGCGGACAAGGCGACGGAAAACGAAAGGACGACATCAGCGTGGACCTGCGCCAAACACATTCACCAAAATTCACGCAAACAATAAGCACGCGCCTTATAATGTTAAAATGAAAGAACTAGCCCTGTTTATACAGTCCACTTTATTATTTTACCAACTGTAATATCCAACAGCGTCAATAAATACCTATAGTAAATGTAATATCAATTATGTTTTATTTACATCATTATAGACAAAAGGCTTTCTTTAATCCTAATAAAGATAACAATATCTATTTCGTTATCTACTTAGGTAGGTAAGTAACATGCCTAATAGATACTTTGGTAGGAAGCAGCATTTTACAAAGGATTTCCAAAGCTTGGGAAATAGTTTCATAGCTGTTGCAAGCAACACTGCACTTCGTGAACGCACGTACAGAGGGGCGAGTACGAGTTTACAGTGTGCAATACATTCAGCACACAGCATTTGGTATGGAAACACTGAGCGGATTTTTTGAGAAGCTTGGTCTCGTCAAGCTTCCGCTCAGTGTTTCCATATTATCTGTATACGACGAAAAAGCTAAAATCTGTAATAATTAAACTTTTTATAAAGTAGTAGACAAGTGAAAAACATATTTATTGTTGATACATACTTTTATTCATTTTATTAATTATATTTTTACTAACATTTAGCTTGAAACATGACTCGTTTTTTAATGCTCTAAATGCTCTACCATAGTGCTACGCCAGCTCTACGAAAATTCTACGCTAGCTCTACAGTGGCCCTACCATAGTGCTACGCCAGCTCTACGAAAATTCTACGCTAGCTCTACGTTTGACTAACTTACCTGCTCTTATAATAAGTTACTTAAGTTATCTGTATATTTGCTGAGGTCAAATAAATAATTATCTTATCTTATCTTATCTTATCTTATCAATCCTACTCAGATACTCATGGGCACTGTTCGGACGTGTATCTGACTACCCTTTGTCCTATGGATTTGCTATCGACCTACAGCAACTGCCATGTTACAGCTAAAGACAATTTACGCCAAAATTTTAAAATTTTCTTGAATTCTATTTCTGGTAGATACCTACTAAAAAACCATAGTGGTACCTATTTGAGTAGGTTAAAAAATTACTTTCTGAGCACTCAACCAATTACCTACTATCATATTAAATTTTATGATATAATAATTGTAGTTTAGTAAAGTAGGTACCTCAACAAATACCGTCAGCAGCTTGACTAGATCATTGAACCAGTATCTTCTTACAGTGTCATCGAAAAGTCCTGTCACCAGCAGCGTAAGCGACTTCCAAATGCACCGTACATTCTTTTTAGATTCAGGATTATAATTCATAGCAACAACCTTCACAGCAGTTTTCAATGCATACATCCAGTCATTCCAGTGATCGGCCAACATGACAGTCGTTAATACCCCCCCGTCCCCCTCCAAAGGCTTTATATTAGTGCAGCGAGAAGACGAAGCTTTACAATCACTATGCCCTATCAATTCAACAAATGCTTGCAAGCATTTAGTTTTCATTCTCTCAGAAACTTCCCCAGCCCAAAAAGTAGGCTTAGTTAAATTCTTCTCCCCAAACAAAAAATGTAAGAACGGTATCAAAATCTCATCAGCATACACATCCAATTTTGGCTTAAATTTTCTTATCAAAAGCCACCAGGTATAGAACTTCGCAGTCGCAGCATCCTCAGTTTTGGCATTGTTTAATTTCAAAGGGATTACTTACAATCAGCTTTACTCTTTTACCCATATTGTCTGATTTTGTTTCAATGGCGAAGTTTTTGATAAGTTCATTCCAACATGCTAAAGCGCGGACTCTTTGTGTGGAGTCCCCCCTCTTCAAAGCAGTTTCGACCACAGGCAGCATTGAGTTGATGATGGTGTAAATTGATCCACCACTCCTTGTCACATAGTCTAGCAGCAATTTAATGATCATAATCCAAATCCTATGCCAGGTGGGTTTGCCTTTCTCCAACAAACTCAGAGTGTACATTGGAAACCTAAAAAGTTAAGGTCTGTGATGAGCAAGTCCACCCACATTTGACTTAATAATTTATAAGTTTAAAAAACTAGAAAACCGACTTCAATTCGACTACCAGCTTCATCATCAGATGATGATAATGATGATGGCAGTTCATTGGGAATGTTTTAGTGACCATAAACATCACTAAAAAGTCACAGGAAAGCAAAATACGCAATTTCGTACACGTGGATGGCATATTTTTTTCCAGTTATTTCTATTTATAAGCCAAACTACAGAACCGATTTTGATGAAAATTGAATGGGACCAACCTGAAAGTACATTTTTTCAGATAAAATAAAACAATACTTACTTGTTTTGGTCAACAACATTCTGCAAAAAGTTTTCCCATTCAGGATATTCAAAGTAATTATATTTAACCAACTCTACAGTCAACAATTCAACATAACCTAGGTATGTTTCAGCTTTTTCTACATCTTCTATTGAGATTAGTGCTTTAGCAATTGTTGGCAGAACACCAGACAACCAAAGTTGTATGCCTTGTCTCACAAATACTGACTTTTCATAGGCAGGTAAGCAATTCAACAACTGAAGAAAATCTAGAGACTGAAACCAATGAAACGTTAATTTACTAAAATTTTATAATCTTGAATATGAAAACTTCAGTTCATCAAATCTAAATACATTGAGAGAACCAAATGTTTCAAACCGCAATTATGCCTGAGATTCCTCATAACTGGTTTTCCTGGCTCGCATGGCCATGGCATGGTCAGCATTAATTTAGTAAATATGTTTTGTTAAAATATCTTCAAAACTATCTCTAAGAGGGGGTGTAGGGGGTGTCAAAGTTTGTATAGCAACTTTGTAACGCGCCGTACGTTTTGTTTGAAACTTAGGGCGGCTTGCACCAGAATCGCTAAACGCGTTTAACTCTTAAATATTATTTAGCGAGTTGTCAAGTCATACAAATACGTCAGATTTAAATCGATTTAGCTGTTAAATACGTTTAGTGATTCTGGTGCAAGACGCCCTTAGTATTATTATGCTGTATGGCAAATGATGAAAGTTTAAGTTTATTTCTTCCCCAAACTACTCTTCACAGAGTGTGCCGAGGGGTGAGGGGAGGGTGTCAAAGTTAGTATAGCAACTTTAGGTAAAATCAATCATTCACAGCTTCAATGCTTCACCGTTGATTTTTTCTTCTTTTAGATGAAGCTGAGAACAGAACTGTATCTGAATTTAGATGATATTTGTTAAATGTAGTCATAGGGCGTATGTATAACTTATCCTCATTTGACAAGATTTTATGGAGTCTTGTTTGGAGACAATATTTTTTTAAACTTGATTTTAGATATTTCCTATTTGATTGACAAAGTTTTTTAAAAATGTATACTTGTTACTAAAATCGATGACATGGTTCCTAAGAACAGATCTTTGTATGTCTTATAGTTTCAAACGTTCCCATACTGACCGATTTAAATGTTACAAGTAGTGTATAATTGGGTTTTCTGGATCAAATAAGATCCAGAAAATCCCAAGTATACACTATTCGATCTATTCATCTATTCATTTTCTTCGATTTGAAAACTTAGCATGAAGCGTATTCGAATAGATCATCGATTCAAAAACTTGACAGCACATCTATTCATTATCGTCTATTCAAGAACTAAACAGGGCTTACTTGAATAGATTATCGTTTCAAAAACTGAAAAGTTATCTATTCATTTTCATCTATTTGAAAACTTAGTACGAAGCATATTCAAATAGATCATCGATTCAAAAACTTGACAGTACATCTATTCATTATCGTCTATTCAAGAACTAAACAGGGGCTTACACGAATAGATTATCGTTTCAAAAACTGAAAAGTTATCTATCTATTCATTTTCATCTATTTGAAAACTTAGCTCGAGGCGTATTCGAATAGATCATCGATTCAAAAACTTGACAGTACATCTATTCATTATCATCTATTTAAGAACTAAACAAGGCTTACTTGAATAGATTATTGTTTCAAAAACTGAAAAGTTATCTATTCATTTTCATCTATTTGAAAACTTAGTACGAAGCGTATTCAAATTGATCATCGTTTCAAAAACTTAAAAGCTCATCTATTCATTTTCGTTTATTCATCAACCTAACAGGTCCAACTTGAAAAGATTACTTATCTATTTAAAAAACTAACCAGTTCTGTTATTTATTTCCATCTTTTCAAAAAACACAGGTATTGTGTTTTGGTCTTTAGTTTAGTAAGGTTAAAAAAAACTTAAGATATAACTTTTACTTCATTTTATTTCATAATAATAAAATACTTACTTAAATATAAGCTTAAAATACATTGACATTTTTATCATCATACCATTTCTTTATTCAAATGACAAAATATAATAAAATGTTATGCAATACAACATAAAACTATAACTGTAACATTATCAAAAGAATAATTACTTGTATCAAAATATTCAAGACTATTTTTCATATCTTCATAAAAATCATTAGTTTTTATTAAATAAAAAAGACTATCTGTGTCAGTATAACAAAGCTTTGCTTGTTTTCCATATTTGTGTTTTATAAAATCTTAATGAAATTGATATAAATGGGTTTTAGCATACTCCAAAACAGAAAACCCGACATAAATAGGCCGATCTAAAACAAATATTATAAAATTCAAGCACCTAGTATTAATCTTAACTATAACACACGCATATTTTATTTATATGATATGTTGCTATCAACCACACTTACTTTTTTAATCATTTTGTCAATTAATCGTTCTGCATCGCACAAAACTTCATCATAACTGTCTTTCACTACGTATTGCGCACTAATATTTGTTTTTAATATTTGTTTTTTTTTGTATGTAATATGCAAATACGCAATTTCGTACACGTGGATGGCATATTTTTTTCCAGTTATTTCTATTTATAAGCCAAACTACAGAACCGATTTTGATGAAAATTGAATGGGACCAACCTGAAAGTACATTTTTTCAGATAAAATAAAACAATACTTACTTGTTTTGGTCAACAACATTCTGCAAAAAGTTTTCCCATTCAGGATATTCAAAGTAATTATATTTAACCAACTCTACAGTCAACAATTCAACATAACCTAGGTATGTTTCAGCTTTTTCTACATCTTCTATTGAGATTAGTGCTTTAGCAATTGTTGGCAGAACACCAGACAACCAAAGTTGTATGCCTTGTCTCACAAATACTGACTTTTCATAGGCAGGTAAGCAATTCAACAACTGAAGAAAATCTAGAGACTGAAACCAATGAAACGTTAATTTACTAAAATTTTATAATCTTGAATATGAAAACTTCAGTTCATCAAATCTAAATACATTGAGATGAACCAAATGTTTCAAACCGCAATTATGCCTGAGATTCCTCATAACTGGTTTTCCTGGCTCGCATGGCCATGGCATGGTCAGCATTAATTTAGTAAATATGTTTTGTTAAAATATCTTCAAAACTATCTCTAAGAGGGGGTGTAGGGGGTGTCAAAGTTTGTATAGCAACTTTGTAACGCGCCGTACGTTTTGTTTGAAACTTAGGGCGGCTTGCACCAGAATCGCTAAACGCGTTTAACTCTTAAATATTATTTAGCGAGTTGTCAAGTCATACAAATACGTCAGATTTAAATCGATTTAGCTGTTAAATACGTTTAGTGATTCTGGTGCAAGACGCCCTTAGTATTATTATGCTGTATGGCAAATGATGAAAGTTTATGTTTATTTTTTCCCCAAACTACCCTTCACAGAGTGTGCCGAGGGGTGAGGGGAGGGTGTCAAAGTTAGTATAGCAACTTTATAACCATAACCCCATCTATAGAACAACCTGCATGCCTTTTGCTGAGTTCAACAATCAGTTCATTCATATACAAGTTAAAAAGCTTTGGCGATGTAAGTCCACCGTGTCTGACTCCGTATTCCAGCTTATATGTGTCTGAACTAGTTGAAATTTAACTTGAACCAGTTTAGTTTAAATTGAACTAGTTGTAATTTAGCCAGGCTAGTGTTTTCACTGCAAGGAACGGAATCCGTTTCCACTGCTGCTAAACATGTGTCACAAAATCCTTACAAAAACATGTATTTCGTGCTATCCAACTAGGTTGATAAACATAAACAGTTTGTACACACAATTCATACACGCAAAACATATAATCAACTTGCACAAGACTGAAATGTCAAACATATTTCTTCAATAAGACAGTGGGAATGCAGTTCCTTATACATGTACAAAATTGTGCCTTTTTTGCTGTAATGCTTCGGCTAACCCACAACAAGAAACAGAAGCTCATGTAATACTGGCTTTCCCAACTTTACAGTTTTCACTATACCTAGAGAAAAATAAATGTCCTATGCTACAAAGCCCTATCATACCTCATTTGATTTTTTTGTACTTACAACTTTACTTATTTTCTTCCTTTTTGACCCTTGTTACTTTACAATCCCTTGGCCGATTTACCTCCAAATCTTACCAGTAAAACTTAAGAGTAGACCTACCAAATTCTATAAAGATCAGATAAGTGATGCAAAAGTTATTATCTAATAAACATATAAAACAGATTTGGCCAAGTTGATTCACACTAAGAACTTTATTTGCGTCACTCATTCGATCAATTATTTCTTTACAGAAATGCCAGAAGACGCTCAATCAACCCTCCAAGGGTTGCTGAGTATTCTTGAAGATGCCACTAATTCGCATTGCAATTTGCTTGTAAGTTTAAAGTCAGCGCTTAGATCTTGTGAAGTGATTACCTACACTGATGCTGACAGAATACTTCAAATATGCCGACGATACCAAATGGACATGCAATGTGCACTCTACGTGTTATCAATCAAATCATTGCTGATTGGATTCTGCAAGGCAAGAAAACAGAAATAAATGATACATAATGTGGCTTAATTTTAAAATGAAACTTGTGAAAACAGCTATTCTAAAAAGAAGATAACACAAAGTTATATGTTTTTATTTTTGTTTTGAGGTTGGTACTAAATACAATCCGATTTCCATTTCAGGCAAAACCATTTTTACCTGAAGTTGACTTTTTTCCATCAGCCCTTGCTATATTGGAGTTTTTGAAATATAACTGCAGCAAACTTGTGGAAAATAATCTGCGAAAATTATCATTTCTTGTGTTGATGTCACATCCACAGGAAGTGTTGTCAAAGCTTGTGAAAGACCACTCCCCAACACTAATTGAGACTTTTGGGTTGTTTCTCTCTGCAAATGCTACTCTTGATGCCAAAGTTGAGGTAATTTAAATTAGGCACTCATAATGAGGTCAAGGAGGCTGCCCTGAAGAGGAACACCAAGCAAGCTACCGCTAGCCATGTTTGGTGTAAATCTGTGCAGCCATTTCCAAGTTATGAGGGTATTCATCAACTCTGAAAACCAGTTATGAGGAATCTCAGGCATAATTGCGGTTTGAAACATTTGGTTCATCTCAATGTATTTAGATTTGATGAACTGAAGTTTTCATATTCAAGATTATAAAATTTTAGTAAATTAACGTTTCATTGGTTTCAGTCTCTAGATTTTCTTCAGTTGTTGAATTGCTTACCTGCCTATGAAAAGTCAGTATTTGTGAGACAAGGCATACAACTTTGGTTGTCTGGTGTTCTGCCAACAATTGCTAAAGCACTAATCTCAATAGAAGATGTAGAAAAAGCTGAAACATACCTAGGTTATGTTGAATTGTTGACTGTAGAGTTGGTTAAATATAATTACTTTGAATATCCTGAATGGGAAAACTTTTTGCAGAATGTTGTTGACCAAAACAAGTAAGTATTGTTTTATTTTATCTGAAAAAATGTACTTTCAGGTTGGTCCCATTCAATTTTCATCTAAATCGGTTCTGTAGTTTGGCTTATAAATAGAAATAACTGGAAAAAAATATGCCATCCACGTGTACGAAATTGCGTATTTTGCTTTCCTGTGACTTTTTAGTGATGTTTATGGTCACTAAAACATTCCCAATGAACTGCCATCATCATTATCATCATCTGATGATGAAGCTGGTAGTCGAATTGAAGTCGGTTTTCTAGTTTTTTAAACTTATAAATTATTAAGTCAAATGTGGGTGGACTTGCTCATCACAGACCTTAACTTTTTAGGTTTCCAATGTACACTCTGAGTTTGTTGGAGAAAGGCAAACCCACCTGGCATAGGATTTGGATTATGATCATTAAATTGCTGCTAGACTATGTGACAAGGAGTGGTGGATCAATTTACACCATCATCAACTCAATGCTGCCTGTGGTCGAAACTGCCTTGAAGAGGGGGGACTCCACACAAAGAGTCCGCGCTTTAGCATGTTGGAATGAACTTATCAAAAACTTCGCCATTGAAACAAAATCAGACAATATGGGTAAAAGAGTAAAGCTGATTGTAATCCCTTTGAAATTAAACAATGCCAAAACTGAGGATGCTGCAACTGCGAAGTTCTATACCTGGTGGCTTTTGATAAGAAAATTTAAGCCTAATAAAATTAAAAATTTAATTAATTAATTAAATTTTATTTTTACTTACGCTCTTCTGAAACATTACAATTAAAAACTCCCTTGCATTCTTCTACCTTTTACAAGCATTCTTTTACTATACAAGCCACTCGCCTCTGGAATGCTCTTCCTGCTGATATTAGGAAGGCCAAATCCCTACCTGTCTTCAAAAAGCTTCTACTTAGTCACTATTCACCCTTATAAAAGAGTTTATTCTATGGTTATGTTAGGTATATATTACTATTTATTTTTTTTACTTAGTTTAGTATCTATTTGTGCGGTTTAGTTTGTGAAATGTAGTCTTTGTTTTTTGCACCGTCACTATCATACATTTAAAATCCAGTCCATCCAAAGGTTGCCTGGAAGAGATCGCTCATAGCGATAAGGCCGCCCATTGTACTTCGCTTTAATATAGAACTATGTCTAATATCTAATTTCCGGTGCAGTACAATAAAGAGTTTTCTATCTATCTATCTAAGCCAAAATTGGATGTGTATGCTGATGAGATTTTGATACCGTTCTTACATTTTTTGTTTGGGGAGAAGAATTTAACTAAGCCTACTTTTTGGGCTGGGAAAGTTTCTGAGAGAATGAAAACTAAATGCTTGCAAGCATTTGTTGAATTGATAGGGCATAGTGA
This sequence comes from Gandaritis pyraliata, assembly GCA_947859175.1. Classification (NCBI taxonomy): domain Eukaryota; kingdom Metazoa; phylum Arthropoda; class Insecta; order Lepidoptera; family Geometridae; genus Gandaritis; species Gandaritis pyraliata. Next base: position 1,823,836 of record OX401880.1, on the reverse strand, counting down.
TTGTAAAGCTTCGTCTTCTCGCTGCACTAATATAAAGCCTTTGGAGGGGGACGGGGGGGTATTAACGACTGTCATGTTGGCCGATCACTGGAATGACTGGATGTATGCATTGAAAACTGCTGTGAAGGTTGTTGCTATGAATTATAATCCTGAATCTAAAAAGAATGTACGGTGCATTTGGAAGTCGCTTACGCTGCTGGTGACAGGACTTTTCGATGACACTGTAAGACGATACTGGTTCAATGATCTAGTCAAGCTGCTGACGGTATTTGTTGAGGTACCTACTTTACTAAACTACAATTATTATATCATAAAATTTAATATGATAGTAGGTAATTGGTTGAGTGCTCAGAAAGTAATTTTTTAACCTACTCAAATAGGTACCACTATGGTTTTTAGTAGGTATCTACCAGAAATAGAATTCAAGAAAAATTTTAAATTTTGGCGTAAATTGTCTTTAGCTGTAACATGGCAGTTGCTGTAGGTCGATAGCAAATCCATAGGACAAAGGGTAGTCAGATACACGTCCGAACAGTGCCTATATTTTATTTTCATTTCGTATCCATACACAACGAGTTGAAAGGGGTTCAAACATTTGTGATATCTCAAAAACTGAATTTTCTAAAAAAATTTAAAGTTTGAATTTTAAAAATCTGTTTTGGGCCCGGTGGTTTTTGAGATATCGCAAAAATTCTTTCACGTTATTGTCCTCTTTTACACTTTTGATTTAGGCTAAAAAAACCGGAAAAAATTCTAACTCACCCTCCTCATTGTTCTCATATGGCAATTTTTAACTCCAAATATCTCGGAAACGTGACACTTTAGGATAATTGACCGAGCGAGCGAAGCGTCTCAATTTCGAGATTGGCTAAAAATGTTTTTGTCTTGCTGTCCGTCTGTCTGTCAGTTCTCGCCTACAGGTCGCATTTATCAACCGATTTCGACGAAAATCGGCACACAAGTTCCTTGATTTATTTAATTTTTTTTTGTTGAGCGTGATTTTTGATTTCGGGGTTAGGGGGGAAGTTTTCTGTAGCGTTATTTATCGACGGATTTCAATCAAATTTGAGAAGCACATTAAAGACTTCATTCTGCACAAGATGGTGTAAAAATATGGATGTAATCGAACCCGCGACCTACAGCGTAGAACGCAGAGCTACAACCGACTGAGCTGTGAAGTGAAGCTAGTCGGTTCAATGATTATATCAATACATTTTATTTCGTAGAGCCTTCTCTACGTAATTTCGTAGAAGTATGCGCGCTACGCGAATTTGTAGATATTTCGTAGCTTCGTAGACGTCTGTCTGTCTTCGATAATTGTTTTTTAATCTGACGTCTGCTCTGAAGTTATTGTTTTGTAAAGGCGCTTTCAAATGATAAGCTATGCTTTAACATAGAACTATGTCTAATATCTAATTTCCAGTGCAGTACAATAACGAGTTTTCTATCTATCTATCTATGTCAAAAATCTTGCAGTTGCATAAATATAATAGTAATATATCGCATAGTTCGTAACACCATACCATTCAATGTAAATTCCACCCGTTTATATTGACGATATTACGAGAAAGTAGTGGATAAAAGGCTCAGAATCGTTATTTATAGAAATCTATGTGTGAGCCAGTGACCTTCTACAGGCTATGATGATGATTAATACTCATGATGCGCTCTTGGAGTCAACAATTCATGATTATTGTTGACTCCAAAAGCGCAGGCGAGTAGCTCCACAAACACTTTATCAATGTCTTTAATATCATTGCTGTCGATTCTGTTGTTGCATATTTCTAAACTAACCTAATTTGACAGCACTAAAAATGTTGCCGTCCCTTTCTCATAAACTGAAACGACCAAGACAGCTATAATTTTAGCGCTGTCAAATTAGGTTAGTTTAGAAAAATGCAACAACAGAATCGATACCACCAATTTATCCAGTGAGAAATTAATTGCTAAAATTATAATCAGGGTCGTCACGTGTAGGTATTGATACATTTTTATATATAGCTTAAATACAAACTGTACCCCACACATAAATGACGTGTAATGAATATTATTAATAAAAAATATTATGACTATTATTGCCAATATTCATAGGTTATGGTAACCGGTACCAATAGATGGCCGCTTCTTTACTTCGGAAGGAATTTTTTGAGCGAAGAACTTATTAAAGTGCATAGTTTGAAACAGCACAATTTGAATATTCCTTCTCTTTCTTTCTCTCTCTTTCTTAAATATTAAAATTAACTTTTTCAGAGCACGGAGCTAACGATTGTGTAGGTCTTAAGCAGTAAATGTTAATTTGGTGTAATGCTTCCGCAGTAGAAAGAAACCTACAGAAAGACTGACATATGACACATAGAATGCAACAAAAATAATGTATTAGGTAGCCCAAATAGCATGGTGAAGCTGAGAACAGAACTGTATCTGAATTTAGATGATATTTGTTAAATGTAGTCATAGTGCGTATGTATAACTTATCCTCATTTGACAAGATTTTATGGAGTCTTGTTTGGAGACAATATTTTTTTAAACTTGATTTTAGATATTCCCTATTTGATTGACAAAGTTTTTTAAAAATGTATGGATGCAGTTTTTCTTGTTACTAAAATCGATGACATGGTTCCTAAGAACAGACCTTTGTATGTCTTATAGTTTCAAACGTTCCCATACTGACCGATTTAAATGTTACACCCTGTATATTCATAGGACTCTTAAAATTCTGGTACTTTATTTGCATGGTATAGTTTAATTTGCGATTTTATGTGTATGTCTACATACACACACATGGACTTTTTTAATCGTTGTCTTACTGACCGGTAAAGCAGGCTTTGCGGAGCTGCCGGACGGGTCAGAGTTTCGCTTGCGAAGTTGGCGCTTGGGCATCGCCACGGGTCGTGAAGGCCCTGAGGTCTGATGCTGCACTCGTCTATCGGTACAGTTTGTATTTAAGCTATATATAAAAATGTATCAATACCTACACGTGACGACCCTGATTATAATTTTAGCAATTAATTTCTCACTGGATAAATTGGTGGTATCGATTCTGTTGTTGCATTTTTCTAAACTAACCTAATTTGACAGCGCTAAAATTATAGCTGTCTTGGTCGTTTCAGTTTATGAGAAAGGGACGGCAACATTTTTAGTGCTGTCAAATTAGGTTAGTTTAGAAATATGCAACAACAGAATCGACAGCAATGATATTAAAGACATTGATAAAGTGTTTGTGGAGCTACTCGCCTGCGCTTTTGGAGTCAACAATAATCATGAATTGTTGACTCCAAGAGCGCATCATGAGTATTAATCATCATCATAGCCTGTAGAAGGTCACTGGCTCACACATAGATTTCTATAAATAACGATTCTGAGCCTTTTATCCACTACTTTCTCGTAATATCGTCAATATAAACGGGTGGAATTTACATTGAATGGTATGGTGTTACGAACTATGCGATATATTACTATTATATTTATGCAACTGCAAGATTTTTGACATAGATAGATAGATAGAAAACTCGTTATTGTACTGCACTGGAAATTAGATATTACACATAGTTCTATGTTAAAGCATAGCTTATCATTTGAAAGCGCCTTTACAAAACAATAACTTCAGAGCAGACGTCAGATTAAAAAACAATTATCGAAGACAGACAGACGTCTACGAAGCTACGAAATATCTACAAATTCGCGTAGCGCGCATACTTCTACGAAATTACGTAGAGAAGGCTCTACGAAATAAAATGTATTGATATAATCATTGAACCGACTAGCTTCACTTCACAGCTCAGTCGGTTGTAGCTCTGCGTTCTACGCTGTAGGTCGCGGGTTCGATTACATCCATATTTTTACACCATCTTGTGCAGAATGAAGTCTTTAATGTGCTTCTCAAATTTGATTGAAATCCGTCGATAAATAACGCTACAGAAAACTTCCCCCCTAACCCCGAAATCAAAAATCACGCTCAACAAAAAAAAATTAAATAAATCAAGGAACTTGTGTGCCGATTTTCGTCGAAATCGGTTGATAAATGCGACCTGTAGGCGAGAACTGACAGACAGACGGACAGCAAGACAAAAACATTTTTAGCCAATCTCGAAATTGAGACGCTTCGCTCGCTCGGTCAATTATCCTAAAGTGTCACGTTTCCGAGATATTTGGAGTTAAAAATTGCCATATGAGAACAATGAGGAGGGTGAGTTAGAATTTTTTCCGGTTTTTTTAGCCTAAATCAAAAGTGTAAAAGAGGACAATAACGTGAAAGAATTTTTGCGATATCTCAAAAACCACCGGGCCCAAAACAGATTTTTAAAATTCAAACTTTAAATTTTTTTAGAAAATTCAGTTTTTGAGATATCACAAATGTTTGAACCCCTTTCAACTCGTTGTGTATGGATACGAAATGAAAATAAAATATGGGCACTGTTCGGACGTGTATCTGACTACCCTTTGTCCGATGGATTTGCTATCGACCTACAGCAACTGCCATGTTACAGCTAAAGACAATTTACGCCAAAATTTTAAATTTTTCTTGAATTCTATTTCTGGTAGATACCTACTAAAAAACCATAGTGGTACCTATTTGAGTAGGTTAAAAAATTACTTTCTGAGCACTCAACCAATTACCTACTATCATATTAAATTTTATGATATAATAATTGTAGTTTAGTAAAGTAGGTACCTCAACAAATACCGTCAGCAGCTTGACTAGATCATTGAACCAGTATCGTCTTACAGTGTCATCGAAAAGTCCTGTCACCAGCAGCGTAAGCGACTTCCAAATGCACCGTACATTCTTTTTAGATTCAGGATTATAATTCATAGCAACAACCTTCACAGCAGTTTTCAATGCATACATCCAGTCATTCCAGTGATCGGCCAACATGACAGTCGTTAATACCCCCCCGTCCCCCTCCAAAGGCTTTATATTAGTGCAGCGAGAAGACGAAGCTTTACAATCACTATGCCCTATCAATTCAACAAATGCTTGCAAGCATTTAGTTTTCATTCTCTCAGAAACTTTCCCAGCCCAAAAAGTAGGCTTAGTTAAATTCTTCTCCCCAAACAAAAAATGTAAGAACGGTATCAAAATCTCATCAGCATACACATCCAATTTTGGCTTAGATAGATAGATAGAAAACTCTTTATTGTACTGCACCGGAAATTAGATATTAGACATAGTTCTATATTAAAGCGAAGTACAATGGGCGGCCTTATCGCTATGAGCGATCTCTTCCAGGCAACCTTTGAATGGACTGGATTTTAAATGTATGATAGTGACGGTGCAAAAAACAAAGACTACATTTCACAAACTAAACCGCACAAATAGATACTAAACTAAGTAAAAAAAATAAATAGTAATATATACCTAACATAACCATAGAATAAACTCTTTTATAAGGGTGAATAGTGACTAAGTAGAAGCTTTTTGAAGACAGGTAGGGATTTGGCCTTCCTAATATCAGCAGGAAGAGCATTCCAGAGGCGAGTGGCTTGTATAGTAAAAGAATGCTTGTAAAAGGTAGAAGAATGCAAGGGAGTTTTTAATTGTAATGTTTCAGAAGAGCGTAAGTAAAAATAAAATTTAATTAATTAATTAAATTTTTAATTTTATTAGGCTTAAATTTTCTTATCAAAAGCCACCAGGTATAGAACTTCGCAGTTGCAGCATCCTCAGTTTTGGCATTGTTTAATTTCAAAGGGATTACAATCAGCTTTACTCTTTTACCCATATTGTCTGATTTTGTTTCAATGGCGAAGTTTTTGATAAGTTCATTCCAACATGCTAAAGCGCGGACTCTTTGTGTGGAGTCCCCCCTCTTCAAGGCAGTTTCGACCACAGGCAGCATTGAGTTGATGATGGTGTAAATTGATCCACCACTCCTTGTCACATAGTCTAGCAGCAATTTAATGATCATAATCCAAATCCTATGCCAGGTGGGTTTGCCTTTCTCCAACAAACTCAGAGTGTACATTGGAAACCTAAAAAGTTAAGGTCTGTGATGAGCAAGTCCACCCACATTTGACTTAATAATTTATAAGTTTAAAAAACTAGAAAACCGACTTCAATTCGACTACCAGCTTCATCATCAGATGATGATAATGATGATGGCAGTTCATTGGGAATGTTTTAGTGACCATAAACATCACTAAAAAGTCACAGGAAAGCAAAATACGCAATTTCGTACACGTGGATGGCATATTTTTTTCCAGTTATTTCTATTTATAAGCCAAACTACAGAACCGATTTTGATGAAAATTGAATGGGACCAACCTGAAAGTACATTTTTTCAGATAAAATAAAACAATACTTACTTGTTTTGGTCAACAACATTCTGCAAAAAGTTTTCCCATTCAGGATATTCAAAGTAATTATATTTAACCAACTCTACAGTCAACAATTCAACATAACCTAGGTATGTTTCAGCTTTTTCTACATCTTCTATTGAGATTAGTGCTTTAGCAATTGTTGGCAGAACACCAGACAACCAAAGTTGTATGCCTTGTCTCACAAATACTGACTTTTCATAGGCAGGTAAGCAATTCAACAACTGAAGAAAATCTAGAGACTGAAACCAATGAAACGTTAATTTACTAAAATTTTATAATCTTGAATATGAAAACTTCAGTTCATCAAATCTAAATACATTGAGATGAACCAAATGTTTCAAACCGCAATTATGCCTGAGATTCCTCATAACTGGTTTTCCTGGCTCGCATGGCCATGGCATGGTCAGCATTAATTTAGTAAATATGTTTTGTTAAAATATCTTCAAAACTATCTCTAAGAGGGGGTGTAGGGGGTGTCAAAGTTTGTATAGCAACTTTGTAACGCGCCGTACGTTTTGTTTGAAACTTAGGGCGGCTTGCACCAGAATCGCTAAACGCGTTTAACTCTTAAATATTATTTAGCGAGTTGTCAAGTCATACAAATACGTCAGATTTAAATCGATTTAGCTGTTAAATACGTTTAGTGATTCTGGTGCAAGACGCCCTTAGTATTATTATGCTGTATGGCAAATGATGAAAGTTTAAGTTTATTTTTTCCCCAAACTACTCTTCACAGAGTGTGCCGAGGGGTGAGGGGAGGGTGTCAAAGTTAGTATAGCAACTTTAGGTAAAATCAATCATTCACAGCTTCAATGCTTCACCGTTGATTTTTTCTTCTTTTAGATGAAGCTGAGAACAGAACTGTATCTGAATTTAGATGATATTTGTTAAATGTAGTCATAGTGCGTATGTATAACTTATCCTCATTTGACAAGATTTTATGGAGTCTTGTTTGGAGACAATATTTTTTTAAACTTGATTTTAGATATTTCCTATTTGATTGACAAAGTTTTTTAAAAATGTATGGATGCAGTTTTTCTTGTTACTAAAATCGATGACATGGTTCCTAAGAACAGATCTTTGTATGTCTTATAGTTTCAAACGTTCCCATACTGACCGATTTAAATGTTACAAGTAGTGTATAATTGGGTTTTCTGGATCAAATAAGATCCAGAAAATCCCAAGTATACACTATTCGATCTATTCATCTATTCATTTTCTTCGATTTGAAAACTTAGCATGAAGCGTATTCGAATAGATCATCGATTCAAAAACTTGACAGCACATCTATTCATTATCGTCTATTCAAGAACTAAACAGGGCTTACTTGAATAGATTATCGTTTCAAAAACTGAAAAGTTATCTATTCATTTTCATCTATTTGAAAACTTAGTACGAAGCATATTCAAATAGATCATCGATTCAAAAACTTGACAGTACATCTATTCATTATCGTCTATTCAAGAACTAAACAGGGGCTTACACGAATAGATTATCGTTTCAAAAACCTCTCGATCGGGTCGGGCCGGGGGGGGCCTGAAATGTTTATTTAGCGAGAGGGAACTCATTTCGACAGAGGTAAGGGCCCTCTGAAGATAAATGAGGGACTTAACGATTTTATATGAGTTTATCTCGCGTGAAACCTGGCTCTTGCCACTCGCAACAAAGAATTTTATATTCTTACAGATTGTTGCAATTTCCCGTGATTTTTACAATGTTGTCAGTCTAACAATTTGTTTTGGACAAGGTATAATATAATCCAGATATAACTTGGTCTAGATTTTCTATTTAACCGACTTTCTAACAAGTAATTAAATTAAAAATTTAAAAATCCCCCGAATCTTTGACCGATTTTTTATTTACATCATTATAGACAAAAGGCTTTCTTTAATCCTAATAAAGATAACAATATCTATTTCGTTATCTACTTAGGTAGGTAAGTAACATGCCTAATAGATACTTTGGTAGGAAGCAGCATTTTACAAAGGATTTCCAAAGCTTGGGAAATAGTTTCATAGCTGTTGCAAGCAACACTGCACTTCGTGAACGCACGTACAGAGGGGCGAGTACGAGTTTACAGTGTGCAATACATTCAGCACACCGGTGTGCGCTGCTTGGTATGGAAACACTGAGCGGAAGCTTGACGAGACCAAGCTTCTCAAAAAATCCGCTCAGTGTTTCCATACCAAGCAGCGCACACCTATGTGCTGTACGTTTGACGAGCACACTGTAAATACGTACTCGCCCCACTGAAGGTATCATTCCTATGCATAGGTACCTACCTATATTACAAAATGATTTCTTAGAAAATATAGATATTTATATTATTTATTAATAAGAAAAATGTGAACCAAGCAATAAACTTCGCGAGCTGCATGCAGCTCGCGCACCACGCAACCAAGTTAATTAATATATATATAATTGTAATATTCAAGCAGAGTACAAAAAAATTTAATATGCTCTTCTCAGTTCGTCGGAACTGCATCATTGCTATGCGTGTGTCAGAAAGGGGTACCTTTCTAAATAAAGCAAATATTTTGAAATCCACTAAATCGTATATTTAACAAATATCCTACAACTGATTACACTTTTCTAAGCCAATTATAGTTTTATTCGACAAGCAACGTTATTTTACACGGAAAACTTTAACACTTTAAAAATAGACAGCTACAAATATCACAAACTACTTATCTTATTCGACAGAAGTATGTAAAGTACTCAGAGATGGATATGACCACCAGGGTGCAGAGCAAAAACTGTAATGTGCCCCTCTCGAGCCTCAACACTGGAATGCCATTTCAATATGGCGTCGGGTAGATATCGTTTGACCTACATTCGCCCTGCATCACTTCTGACTACCAATTTATTGCTAAATAAATTGTAACTAATGTCGAACCATACATTTAAAATTACAAAATGAATTATAAAGCAATATCTGAAGCAATTACATTGCAAACTGAATATTATTGAAATAATCATTTATCAAAAACAAAATAAATCACTGCATCTCAAAATAAATACTTAAAATCAAAAACAGTAACAATTATTTCTAAATAAATAAAATAATGAATTATCATAACAATTTTAAGACTTTAAACCAAAGTTAAATATTATTTGAGAATCAGTTTCCACATCCGGCGTTATTAGCTTATCTTTTACAAAATTCAAACTAATATAAAGACTTACATAGATATTACTACTGTATAGTGTTATCATTAAATTAAAAAGAAAAATAACCGTGACGATTAATACCTATATACGTCATAATTATTTACTGACTATGACACGGCCATTCTGCAAATTACTTCGTCCCCGAAGTACACCTAGTTCCTTTATAAACCCATCAGCTCGGCTGCGACTTGCGAACTACAGAAAACGTAGTGCGCCCGGAGTCCTGGCTTCTCAAAGGTTAACGGAGTAGACACTTATCTATAAATCATCGTAAAAGGAATCTGAAAACAAAAATATTGTTACCAAAAATTTAAAGTTTCTACCTATTCTTACGTATGTGTATCCTGGTAACATTTACACCTATTAGGAAAAAAAATGCTATTCAGATTGGGCTGTCATGCTAAGTTCCATCGCGTGTTGGTATCGCAATGTCTAAACTCGCACCAGGCCAACCGTTCCAACATATTCAATACATATATATATTTATATCATTAGGCTCGGGCTGTCGACTGTCGCGTTCCGTTCCATCGCACAGTCGCAACTACTACGATGTCTAAACTTCACACCAGTCCAACCGTACCTACCTACTCTAAAACCTACTAATAGGGCTGTCGACTGTCGTGTTCCGTTCCATCGCACAGTCGCAACTACTACGATGTCTAAACTTCACACCAGTCCAACCGTACCTACTCTAGAACCCACTAATATTTTATCAAAGTTTGGCTGTCGTGCTCAGTTCCATTACTGCTGCTACGTAATGTCTAAACTGAACACCAGGCAAACAGCAGCTTGATAAATATCACACTAGTAAGGTTACCTAGGTACTGCACTATTATAATAGTAGATGCTGTGACAAACTTCAGAAGAAATAGGTTAAAGACTATAACCTCTATACACGGTACCACTCCGTGTAGTTTTTTTTTTCATACTAACTTGGGACCTACTGAGGGTGTCTGAGAGAGGTAGTAAGGAGAACGTCCAACCATAAAAACTATAAACAAGTTACGGCGAAAAAACCAGTAGCCTTAGTACATTGTACCCGTTACAGGTCCATTGTACGTTGTAAAAACAAAACAAAACGCTTGGCCATTCTGCCTCACTACTACAAAACTAATTAAATAAATTGATGGCACGAGCTATAAAAGTGCGGGTAGTAGGTAAACGAATACTGAAAATAAATGTTTTTCATGGAAAATCTAAAACCAATTTTTGGGTTTATGATTGAGGGTAGGATTCGAAAACTTTTAGAAAAAGGTCGTGGCCCATAAGGCCTTGAAGATTCTCACCAAATAAGAACAAAACTTTAAAAACTGCGTACAGCATAGAGCATTAAAAATTGCCATATGAGAACAATGAGGAGGGTGAGTTAGAATTTTTTCCGGTTTTTTTAGCCTAAATCAAAAGTGTAAAAGAGGACAATAACGTGAAAGAATTTTTGCGATATCTCAAAAACCACCGGGCCCAAAACAGATTTTTAAAATTCAAACTTTAAATTTTTTTAGAAAATTCAGTTTTTGAGATATCACAAATGTTTGAACCCCTTTCAACTCGTTGTGTATGGATACGAAATGAAAATAAAATATGGGCACTGTTCGGACGTGTATCTGACTACCCTTTGTCCTATGGATTTGCTATCGACCTACAGCAACTGCCATGTTACAGCTAAAGACAATTTACGCCAAAATTTTAAATTTTTCTTGAATTCTATTTCTGGTAGATACCTACTAAAAAACCATAGTGGTACCTATTTTAGTAGGTTAAAAAATTACTTTCTGAGCACTCAACCAATTACCTACTATCATAATTAATTTTATGATATAATAATTGTAGTTTAGTAAAGTAGGTACCTCAACAAATACCGTCAGCAGCTTGACTAGATCATTGAACCAGTATCGTCTTACAGTGTCATCGAAAAGTCCTGTCACCAGCAGCGTAAGCGACTTCCAAATGCACCGTACATTCTTTTTAGATTCAGGATTATAATTCATAGCAACAACCTTCACAGCAGTTTTCAATGCATACATCCAGTCATTCCAGTGATCGGCCAACATGACAGTCGTTAATACCCCCCCGTCCCCCTCCAAAGGCTTTATATTAGTGCAGCGAGAAGACGAAGCTTTACAATCACTATGCCCTATCAATTCAACAAATGCTTGCAAGCATTTAGTTTTCATTCTCTCAGAAACTTCCCCAGCCCAAAAAGTAGGCTTAGTTAAATTCTTCTCCCCAAACAAAAAATGTAAGAACGGTATCAAAATCTCATCAGCATACACATCCAATTTTGGCTTAGATAGATAGATAGATAGATAGAAAACTCTTTATTGTACTGCACCGGAAATTAGATATTAGACATAGTTCTATATTAAAGCGAAGTACAATGGGCGGCCTTATCGCTATGAGCGATCTCTTCCAGGCAACCTTTGGATGGACTGGATTTTAAATGTATGATAGTGACGGTGCAAAAAACAAAGACTACATTTCACAAACTAAACCGCACAAATAGATACTAAACTAAGTAAAAAAAATAAATAGTAATATATACCTAACATAACCATAGAATAAACTCTTTTATAAGGGTGAATAGTGACTAAGTAGAAGCTTTTTGAAGACAGGTAGGGATTTGGCCTTCCTAATATCAGCAGGAAGAGCATTCCAGAGGCGAGTGGCTTGTATAGTAAAAGAATGCTTGTAAAAGGTAGAAGAATGCAAGGGAGTTTTTAATTGTAATGTTTCAGAAGAGCGTAAGTAAAAATAAAATTAAATTAATTAATTAAATTTTTAATTTTATTAGGCTTAAATTTTCTTATCAAAAGCCACCAGGTATAGAACTTCGCAGTTGCAGCATCCTCAGTTTTGGCATTGTTTAATTTCAAAGGGATTACAATCAGCTTTACTCTTTTACCCATATTGTCTGATTTTGTTTCAATGGCGAAGTTTTTGATAAGTTCATTCCAACATGCTAAAGCGCGGACTCTTTGTGTGGAGTCCCCCCTCTTCAAGGCAGTTTCGACCACAGGCAGCATTGAGTTGATGATGGTGTAAATTGATCCACCACTCCTTGTCACATAGTCTAGCAGCAATTTAATGATCATAATCCAAATCCTATGCCAGGTGAGTAGTGTATAATTGGGTTTTCTGGATCAAATAAGATCCAGAAAATCCCAATTATACACTATTCGATCTATTCATCTATTCATTTTCATCTATTTGAAAACTTAGTACGAAGCATATTCAAATAGATCATCGATTCAAAAACTTGACAGTACATCTATTCATTATCGTCTATTCAAGAACTAAACAGGGCTTACTTGAATAGATTATCGTTTCAAAAACTGAAAAGTTATCTATTCATTTTCATCTATTTGAAAACTTAGTACGAAGCATATTTAAATAGATCATTGATTCAAAAACTTGACAGTACATCTATTCATTATCATCTATTCAAGAACTAAACAAGGCTTACTTGAATAGATTATCGTTTCAAAAAGTGAAAAGTTATCTATTCATTTTCATCTATTTGAAAACTTAGTACGAAGCGTATTCAAATTGATCATCGTTTCAAAAACTTAAAAGCTCATCTATTCATTTTCGTTTATTCATAAACTTAACAGGTCCAACTTGAAAAGATTACTTATCTATTTAAAAAACTAACCAGTTCTGTTATTTATTTCCATCTTTTCAAAAAAACACAGGCATTGTGTTTTGGTCTTTAGTTTAGTAAGGTTAAAAAAAACTTAAGATATAACTTTTACTTCATTTTATTTCATAATAATAAAATACTTACTTAAATATAAACTTAAAATACATTGACATTATTATCATCATACCATTTCTTTATTCAAATGACAAAATATAATAAAATGTTATGCAATACAACATAAAACTATAACTGTAACATTAGTAATCTGTATTTTAACATAAACATAAATTCATATTAATAATAAAATTTACATTAACTTACTCTTGATAAAACTACAATATGGCTTTATAATGACCCCATGGCATGGTTAGAATCTTATTAAAATTTGACGTTTATCATCATTTGCGTTCAGTACTAGTTTGTTTACTTCTTGAGAATAGAGAGTATGGTGAATGGACTTAATCATATTCATTTTGCATTTTAAATCTTTGTTATGACATAATGAATCTTGATAATCGGAGAATGTAATTTTTTTAGTAACTGCCTTGGTCGCACCTTTAGCTTTATTAATATGATTGTCAAGACTTTTTAGGGAATAAAGTTTTGCTCTCAATCCTATAAATTCACAAAGAACGTTACCGCCAAGCTCATCTTTAAACAAACCCGGTATTTTAGAATTGATCAATGGTATATCATATGCATTATCAAAAGAATAATTACTTGTATCAAAATATTCAAGACTATTTTTCATATCTTCATAAAAATCATTAGTTTTTATTAAATAAAGAAGACTATCTGTGTCAGTATAACAAAGTTTTGCTTGTTTTCCATATTTATGTTTTATAAAATCATAGTGAAATTGATATAAATGGGTTTTAGCATACTCCAAAACAGAAAACCCGACATAAATAGGCCGATCTAAAACAATTTTTTCTGGTTTTAATTGTATTGCTACAAGGTCATTTGTAAATATAGCCAGGCTTTTCAAATTTGGTTTTGCGATAAGTTTTTCAGCACCCAAATACTTATTAGTTTTATTTTTATTATCTTTCCAGCAAGATATCAGTTTAACGTCTACTTGTTTGCGTTTATTTTGAATCGTTTTACCAAATATAGCATTATTTAGTAATTTGAAAAAGTCTTTCTCGAAAGTGGATGTGGCCTTTTTCCGTAATTCAGTATTTAGTTCAATATATTTTCTTAAAAAGTCTTGCTGTCGAAAACATACAATTCGATGAATTTTTTTCAATGTTAGGCCTTGTTTTAGACATTCTTTTAAATGTACATAATGAATAACATTGTTATATTTATCGTATAAGTTCGCTATGAGTTTTGCTGTTCTACCACCCGGAGGCTGAAATTTTTCCGGAGCAAATGGCAAGTCACTATGTGCATCGTGTATATGTTCCGGATAAATTAAGTCAACTTCTAGAATATAACCGTATTCATCATCGATGGCACAACTTGAAATCTCAAAAGCATTAATTTCGTTTTCAGTCAGGAATTTGAATTCAGAGATTGGAAACTTTTTCATCATTGCATAACCATAAAGATTATTACAGTCAAGATATATTAAATACTCGGTATCCAAAGACTCATCATAATTCGGTAAATATTTGTTATTTGCAACAGCATGTCGAAGAGAACATTGTGCTAAACCACCACGTATACCTCTTTCCAATAACTGATATATTTCCAAATCTTGAATTAATTCTAGTTTAACTTTAGTATAAAGAAGCATAGCATCCCAACTTAAGCCAGGAGAGCTTACATAGTAAGCGGGATCAAGTTTATAGTATTTCAAACTAGTATTTCGAAATTTTTCAAAAACGTCACATAGTATTAATACATCCGTTTTCAAATACAAATCAGTAAATTCTCCAAGTGATTTAATATTAAATTCCAGCCATATATTTTGTGCTCTAAGATATTCTTCGTCTGTAATATGCGCTTGCTTCAAACTATTAAAAAAACATTCTTTTGATGGAAGATTTAACTCATCATATCTAGACCACGAATCCATGTAATCATAAGGATAAATTCCTTTCACTTTTATCAAATTCAACTGCTTTTCATTTTCAACTATCTCTGATAAATGAACGAACTCTTTTTTATCTAAGTTTTGACTTAAATTATCCAGACTTGTACTTAAAAACTGAAAGGAGTCTATAAACTTTATTTGCATTGAACTACTTTTATTTTTTCTATAGTTTGGGAGGTATTTTGTAATGCTGATATACTTTTCTTTTGTTTTTGGTATTATTTTTATATCACCTGGATGTTTTGATAGTTCTGTTATAAAAAGATGTGAGTCATAGCCCGA
Source organism: Gandaritis pyraliata (assembly GCA_947859175.1). Lineage (NCBI taxonomy): Eukaryota > Metazoa > Arthropoda > Insecta > Lepidoptera > Geometridae > Gandaritis > Gandaritis pyraliata. Next base: position 1,808,381 of record OX401880.1, on the reverse strand, counting down.
CAAATTATGTATGATCACAGGTACAAATGAACAAATACGATAGTTTATATTACAAAAAGCGTGTGCAGGCCCTCTGAATTTTTTTGTTATATGATCGTGGTCTTTAACTTTGTCATTTAATAATAACCGCTGACAAATATGACAAACAGTTGCTACTTTATATTCGTTCTCTTCATCAATAGTCAATGGTGTCATAGGCTTTATATCATCCAGTATTTTATATACGTCTTCGACATCTTTTATTAAATGCTTTATAAAATATTGAACACACTTAGGACCTCTGTAAGTCCTATATTTGTTTAAGGATTGATCGTGTGCGCAACATATATAATAAGCAAAACTAGACGGTTCGTGAACTTTATATTTTAGTGTATTTGTATTACTTGTTTCTTTATGATTTATTAAAAGGCTTTCAAAATCAGCGTACACTACGAAATTTATTTTTTGTTGTCGTTCATAATGCTCAAATTGCAAGATGTTGTTGTCAGGTAATACAGTTAAAACCTTCGAACAATTATGAGACTCAAATTTTTGATTGCTGGTAAAAAATTGAAGGCACTGCTCGCATAAATATGATTTACCTTGATGTCGAGTAATTTGTAGTTTATATAAATTTTTAATCAAACAATAATGTCGCTTACTTGACTTTTCGAAATATAATAAGTTGATATGATTATCTTTTCGAATACTTGAAGCATACAATGGTCCAGTTACACTGTATGTATCGTCTAAACCATATACATTAACACTTATATTTGGATTCATTTTTTCAAATAATTTAATATCATTTGGCGCTAGAGGAAAGTTTAGACCTTGTGTTTTAAGAACTTCTGAATAATGAGGATATGAGTTTACTCGATTTACATTTACTTTGCTAGGATATAAACAAGCAACAATACTCCACAAAAAGCAATAGTCGTCATTCGTTTTTATTTTATGTTTATACAACTTTTCGTATTTTTTATACAAGATGGTAAGTCAATGAATGATCCACCTCGCAATGGACAGTATTTATTAATATTGATCTCTAAATGACTAATCGTTTCAAAAGACCAACCTGATTCACAATGTTCAAATTCAATCATTTTCCTTTTTAAATTTTCAATCACTTCTAAATAAAGTTCAGATAGATCAGTATTATTATAAACTGTGTAATATTTTAGGTTAAATGATTTTAACTGCCTTGACAAATATTCGTTTTTAGGTAGTATAAATAGAGCAAACAATTCAAAATTCACCTTTATGCAAGTATGTTTCTTAAGAGATAATTCAATTAGTTTAATTACGTCATTTTCGTGTTCATATAAAAATGCCTCAGGAGTGCAATACTCAGATTCTGGGCATGGATTTACTCGATATGATCTAATTCTATTTTTAAAAGCGGTACCTATGATATCTATATTTTTAAACTCAGATTTCATTAAACAATTCGATTTATGAATATTAGTTCGTATATGGCATTTATAACGTGATTTAACTACTTGAACGTTGCATTCATTACATAAAATCATTTTACTGCTATTTTCGTTATTATTTATTCTGTTATTCAATATTTCATCTTTCAATATTTCAATATCAGATTCAGTATAACAACACGGTGCGGTTGAATTAGCTGAAAACAAAAACAAATAGTATGAATAATTACTAATCTTTTAATCTGAGGAGTGTTGATTCTTATTCATTGATGTTTTCGATACATTGGATCTTAGAATCTATTTAAAGGTAATAAGTAAGTTACCTAATTGGTTACCTATCTGCGCATTTTAAATTCATCACGTATCACTTCTACATAATTTGCTAAACGACTTCAGCTATTTGTGGTGTCCACGAGTTTTCAACGCTATGACAGCTCGGCGCTGTCTATTCATTCAAGACGATTTAAAAAGTAATGTAGGTATATTTAATTAATAATGAACTGATTGTATCACGCATCGTGCACGCAACTTCACTAAGTATTCTTAATTCATGAGTTATTTCAGAAATTAAGAATAGTTAGTGAAGTTCGTAGGACAAGTTTTGAACTCATCGCGCACCTCTTTCACATAATTAGCTAAATGCCCCCAACTCTTTGCTGTATTTTCGGTACGTGTTTTTAAGGCGATGATGGCTTGGCGCCATCTGTTCATTGGCGAAACCGATTCGATTTCGCTGCATTCATAAACTTTGAGTTCTACGTATAAGGCCCCCTTTTTTTCAGGATGAAACTGTTTAGCGTAGCCGTTCGCCACGCGGCGTGTAATATAGCAGGCAAGTTTAGGGGGTTCTTTACCAACGGTCGTGGAGGCGTCATCATCGTCGCTATCATTTCCGAACAGATCTTTCATTGTTGGTTTCATTGGTCTGAAATATAAAACAATCATTGAAATGCTGTAATCGATAGTAAGTATGTAAAAGATTTATTAATTGATGATTATATAGCCTTTTAAAATCAAAATTAAAATTCAATCTACTTATTTAAATCGATGAGTGATGCAACAAATAGAATAATTGTACTGTGAATACTAAATTATAATTATTGAGTTGATACTTGATGACTGATTTTTTAGTATCTATTTAGGGTATTTACCTGCAGGTTGATGATGAAGGCTTCGTTTTTTTTATAGCTGGAGCTGATAATTTGTGTTTTCTTTTTGGTATTACTTCGCCATCATCTTCGCTTTCTTCCGTATGTGAATCGGTATGCTTAGATCTGAAAATTAAAAGTAAACATTTTAATAAATACACGGCGTTTTTGTATAAAAAAACAAATATTGAAACAGTACGCGTAATCGATAGATAATTAACTCTTTGAAACTATTATGTATAAACTTACTATTCATACCTACTTATTTATTTATGTATGAGATGATTGATGCAAGAAATTAAATAATCTCGCTGTGAATAGTAAATTATCGGATGGCCACGATACTTGATTACTGAGTTTTCACTATTTACCTAAGTATTCATGGTATTACCTGTTGATTAACTGCGAAGGCTTCAGCTTCTTTGCAGTAGCTGGAGCAGCGGATTTTATTTTTTTCTTTGGCACTTCTATTATTTCGCCCTCTTCCTCGCTTTCGTCCGTTGGAGTATAAGCATGTTTAGATCTGAAATTGAAAAAAAATATTTTAATAAATACAAAGGAACGATGAACTAGTTTGTGTGAGACAATTAATTACCAAGCACACTACATTATAATTTTCATCAAAAGGGCTTAGATAGATAACTACCTATGAAAAAATGTACTGCTGAATACCTACTTAACTACTGATCTTTTCACAAAAACTTAATGCACTGAATGATGAAAATACCTTGATGTTGATGGTTCTTCTAATTTTTTTTTCTTAATAACTGGCTTGGTTTTCTTTTTCTTTTCAATTATTTCTCCTTCTTCTACTCCCGACCCTTCGTCCGATGGAAAAACTTGATCCGCGATTTTAGACCTGAAATGAAAAACATAATATTTAAAACATAATAATATTGAAATTTAAATACTCATATGTAAATTCATACTGAGTTCGTGTATGGTATAAATAATACATACATTGAATTCAAATGAATTTTATAAAACTATTTATTTGAATCCATCAAACGAGTTATAAAATTATTCAGAATACTTCTCTTATTTTTGTTTGTATTTTGTAAAACTTTAAATTCCTATAAAAACTAGTATTTATAAGTAGGTAAGTTTTAATTAATTATTATCTATTCACCTAAATTCCCCCATAGGTAATTTTAAAACTTAACACATGAGGACAAGTGTGCGTATGTTTAACTATTCTGCCGATTATGTATCTGAATACTGATCTATTCAAGCGCATATATTTATTATTTGAATAATGAACTTTTATACTCACATTTCTCGTGGCTTTGTAACTAACACTTCAGTAATCACAACACTAAAATCCACTTGTTTCTGGCTGGACAACAAAAGTCTAAATGGTGACGCTCCTGCTTTCCAAGATCAATTTATGCTTTTTTATTTTACTAGTGTGCAAACTATCTGTACACATTTCATTTGTGTTAAAAACCTATGTCAGCAAAAACTGATTTATTGATTGATTGCAGCGAATGTAAGAGCAAATCAAAGTAACTTGAACCTTAATCATTATATGCGAAATTACATTTACAATGAAGATGGTAGGCAAGTTATAAGTTTGTAGGTGTTATACAAATATACCGATAAAGTAGAGCCATCCTCCTATTTAGAGAACTATTTAGAGAGATTTACAGGAATGCAGCAATGATTTGTATCATGGTATCTACCTACTTTAATATTTATGTCCAAAACCTGTGATATGTTAGCTATGTAGGTAGGTTTTTAAAAGTAAATTATAATTTATGATAATTTGTATCAATATTATTATAAAGTACTAGATGTGCTGGATTTTATAAAATACGAACTAAAATTACTTAAAAAATATATTTTCGTAATGATGATGATGACGACGACTTATAAATTAAAATCATAACCTTCCTTTATTATTAAAGTCGGATATAAAGATCGCAAGTAAGATGCACACCGGCACAAAGAATGTCGCCGACTTCCTTGTAGGGAAAGTGATTCGGGTTGCAATTCGCTAGAAGCTTCACATTAGTTTGAAGACATATTTTATCCAACTAACTATAATAACAAAAGAAGGTTATTATAATGCTACGAGGATAATCTAATGGCATGTGATGAAAATGAGTTGATTTCATGATTTAGGGGTTCAAAAAAACTATTTTTTATCAAACTGTTCCAACTATATTTATCTGTTTTAATCACCAACGAATGCAGTGCTTGAAAATACTTTTTCTAATAGGTACCTACTACTTAATGTACAGGGTGTACAAAATTACTCACTCCATGCAGGCAATTAAAATAATCTTGTCTTCTACATCATTCAATTTATTATATGTACTTACTTGTACCTAGTTAAAAATGAATACCTACTCACTACGATATAGAATAAGCCTACTTCATTTCTGTTTTTAATTTCTTATCTTAAATTGATATTTCTTAAATTAAACAAACATTTTTTATTCGAGTCTTTTAATATCAATTGTGTAATATTACATTACTAATTATTATATAAGTGGTGTACAATACAAAATATTCTATCTCTTTAGGTATCTACACTATGAATATAATGTTTAGTAAAATACAGGGTGTTAAAGACCAACCTCAAAAATGGACTAAGAAGGACTAGGCTCCGATTTAATTTTTATATGTAGGTATGCTTTTGACACCCTGTATATTATAAAATTCAAGCACCTAGTATTAATCTTAACTATAACACGCGCATATTTTATTTATATGATATGTTGCTATCAACTACACTTACTTTTTTAATCATTTTGTCAATTAATCGTTCTGCATCGCGCAGAACTTCATCATAACTGTCTTTCACTACGTATTGCGCACTTATATTTGTTTTTTTGGTTTCACAGAAATCCGTACCTGCTGTATCTTCAATGCTTATTTTTATTAAATGACGCGCTTTTCCTTCTTCCGTACGAAAAACATATGATGTACATGCAGTACTGCTACAAGTGGAGGGCTTAAAAATAGGTTTTTTAAAAGACAATCTTGACTTTTTCTTCTTGTTTTCAACAATATCTTTATTTGATGTACTAGCCTCTAAATCTTTTATTATTTGTTCCACTTGTATTTCTTTTTGAAGTTTTTGGATCTCAGTTTCGTATACGGCATCCATATTTTGCGCGTAATAAAATGGGTTGGTGATTGGGTTATCGTCATCATCATCAAAGGTATTATTCATTTTCTGTAAAAAAAAAATATAGAGACAGCATGTAATTAGATCAAAGTTCGGTGTTTCCCAACTTTAAATAAAAATACTTATAAACTTACCTCAACCACTAGGGAAACGTGTGCACTTTGATAAACTCGAAATCCGAATGCAATATCGATGCATTTTTGTTATCAGTACATTAAGATCGTGTCTGCTATACTTCATAGTTTCTCGCTGTTTCAGAAATGTGTTCTGTATATTCGGGAAACTACATCAATCCATTGTAAATATGTCTATATAATTAGTGCATATTATAATTTTTGAATCATTTAATCATAGATTGCCTCACAATGCAGTTCATAAAACAGCCGGTTACGTTAAAACTCGATAACGTTACCATTGATTCTAAAAAATGCATCCCTCGTCATGGTAAACTTTTACCAAACACGATACGCTGCATAATTTGTGGTCCATCAAACTGTGGAAAAACTAATTTGATGATCGGTCTACTTCTACACGAAAACGGATTACATTTTCAACATGTGTACGTGTATTCTAAAACTCTTTACCAACCAAAGTACATATTTTTAGAGCAAGTTTTAAAAAAGGTTCCTTCTTTAAAGTTTTTTAAGTATCATACAAATGATGATGTTTTAAGTCCAGAGACAGCAAAATGTAACTCCATAATTATATTTGACGATGTTGCCTGTGAAAATCAAAATAATATACGTAGTTATTTTGCAATGGGTAGACATAAAAACATAGATTGTTTTTATTTAAATCAAACTTATAGTAAAATACCTAAGCAACTGGTTAGAGACAATGCAAATTTAATAGTCCTTTTTAAACAAGATGATATAAATATGAGACATATTTATAATGAGCATGTTAACACCGATCTAACATGGCAAGAATTTCGAAGTATGTGTTCAAATATTTGGAAAGAGCCCTATAGTTATTTAGTGATAAATAAAGATTGTGAAAAAAATAAGGGTTGCTATAGAAAAAACTTTGACACATTCGTTGTTTTTGAATAGAAGACATATTAGTCAGGGCACTGCATCAATAAATATCAGTTTATTAAGTATATAATAATAACACAGTAGCCGCTAATATTAAACGCAGTTGAGCAACACTCCGTTGAAGACTGGAACGTGTTATAATTAATCATTGTTAAAAATTTAAACATTTATTAATACAAAAAGAAATGGAAAAAAAATTGAAAAGTCAAATTGCGAAAGCTACAGAAAGTGTTAAAAGAAAAGTTGAACGGATGCGAGATAATGAAATTAAGAATAACATTGTCTTAGAATCTGTTTTCAAACCAATCACCAATTCTCTAAATCAAATGGTTGATGTTACAAAACATTCGAAAGAAAATGAAGGTAAGATCGAAAGATCAAGTCCATTAGATATAAATAAAACTTCAAAAAAGCGAGAATCCGATACTGAGCTAGATGAGTTTACGACATGGAATTCGGATAATTCAAGAGAGTATTATGATAATTATGAACATTCTGAAGATGACAATGGAGATGAAAGAAATAATGAATCATTCAAAACAGTTAAATCTGCCTTAAGTGAACCAAGTTTTGATGTGTCTTCATGGTCTAAGTCTTCCGAAGCTCTAGTTAATGTTCCTTTTGGTGTAAGAAATGATCGAGGTAAACTCATGATGGGATCAGCACATGTAGCTGTATCTGGCGAATATATACAAGTTGGGCCAGATAAATTTAAAAAAACAATCGGCATAAATGAGCTGCTATTCAAAAAAGAGCCCGACTTATCTACAATAACTAACGAAGATATGGAAAATTATAAGTTGATGTTACTAGAAACGAATGTTCATCGAAGAGATTATGATCCACATAAACCAATCAGAAGTAATAGGGGTCAAAAATACATGAATATTATAAAACCGCTGTTCAAAATGCGTAAGGTATCAGCAAGTACTACTGACAGTAGTAATTCTAACTTATATAAAGGTCAAGGGTTGCCTACATTGAAAAAATGGAAGAAACATGTCGATTACGTTTACTGGGATGATCCTAACGAGTTAATTGATAGGTTAAAACTATTGATAGCTTCTCGGGAAGCTGGTAACACAGGGCTAGATAACGAAATAATATCTGTTATAGAAGAGTTGCGGGAGAACGGTATTATAACATAATAAATAAGATGATACCTTATTCTTAGTTTCATTTGATCTTAATCCTCAACGTTGATTAGTTCATAGAATAAAAGTATGGATAAATTTGGTCATTTTATTCACAAACGATCTCGTTTACCAGAATTCTTCGAAGTCCTTGACAAAGCATTGTTGAAAGGTGAAATTGATTTGCAATCAAAAAGATTGACGGGTGTTACAAGCCCTCTAGACGCCAACGACGCCGTCAATAAAGAATACGTTGATAAGCAGTGTGAATCATTTGCAAGCAAGGAAGAACTTAATGATATAATTAATACAATTAAATCCGACTTCGAAAAACATATTCAACAGTTTAGTGAAAATTTTTATGCAAAGGATAAGGATAAGAACATTTGATATACATTCATAAATGAGTAAATTACAAGTAGTTAATGAAATTCATAAAACAGCACGTAGAAATTTTGTTCGACGATCTGTTGTATTGAAAGGAATCGATGATTTATGGCAAGCAGACCTAATTGATTACCAAAATTATAAAAGTTATAACAATGGCTTTAAGTATATTTTAGTAGTATTAGACTGCTTTTCAAAGTATGCTTGGGCTATTCCATTAAAAACAAAATGTAAATCTGAAGTAACAAATGCTTTTAATAATATTCTTGCCAAAGCTCATAGAAAACCTGTTAACTTACAAACGGATAAGGGTACAGAGTTTTATAATGATGATTTTAAAAAAATTATGATCTCCAATGAAATTAATCATTACTCTACATACTCCATAAAAAAGGCTTCTATAGTAGAGCGACTTATCAAAACTATAAAAAGCAAACTACACAAATGTTTTAGTTTAAATGGTAGTTACAAGTGGATTGGAGAAACTTTACAAAGTGTTATTACAAACTACAATAATACAATACATCGGACAACAAAATATAAACCAAAGGAAATAAACCAGTTAAATAAAGCAATAGTAATGTCTAATATAAAAAAGTCTCAAACTAAAAATTATAATAGTAGTAAGAAAAGTAAATTTTCTGTTGGTGATTATGTACGTATAAGCAAGTATAAAGGTAGTTTCGGAAAAGGGTATACCCCAAACTGGTCCACTGAATTGTTTTTAGTTAATAAAGTAATTTATTCAGTACCTTTTACCTATGAAATTGAGGATTTGCACAAACAACCGATATTAGGAACCTTTTATGAACAAGAACTGCAGAAAACAAACTATCCTAATGTTTATCTTATTGAAAAAGTGATAAGAAAAAAAGGTATAAAACTTTTTGTCAAATGGTTAGGGCTCCCCAGTAGTGAAAATAGCTGGATTGAAAAACATGCAATATTAAACTCCTGAATATTAAAGTGTATAAATATAATAATGCTTACAAGTGTAACCAGGTCATTAATAACTTAGCTATGCGAGGTGGTGGACTAGTTAACACTTTAATAAATAATTTACCTTTTGAACTACATTTACCCGGTTATAATTATTGTGGACCTGGAACACGATTAGAAAAACGATTACTGAGAGGTGATCAAGGAATTAATCAGTTGGATAATGCTTGTATGGAACACGACATTGCATATAATTCTAATAGTTTAGAGGATCGACACCAAGCCGACTTAAAATTGTTAAACATGGCAAAACAACGGTTAAAATCCAAAAATGCAGGAAAAGGAGAAAAATTAGCTTCATGGCTAGTGAGTAAAGTAATGAAAACCAAACTAAAACATGGTGCCGGAACAAAATCATTTAAATCGATTGTGTCTACAGTACGCACTCACTTAAAGAAATTGAAACCTAAAACTAATTCTAAAGCTATACAAATAGCATATTCTGCTGCGAAAAAGCTCATAAAAAAAAATAAAAAAAGAGTTTGTTTACCTCGCATTATACCATTACCGAAAACAGGTGGTATACTTCCACTGATACCAATATTTGCTGGACTTTCTGCACTCGGTGCATTAGCAGGAGGAGCGGCAGGTATTGCTAAAGCCGTTAATGATCATAAATCAGCAACCAAAAATCTAGAAGAAGCTCAAAGACATAATCGAGCGATGGAATCTATTGCATTAGGCAAAGGCTTATACATGAAACCTTACAAGAAAGGAAATAGTATATTTGTAAAAAACTCAAAAAACTAATGAAACGGTTACCCAACCGTGCTCTAACTAATATAGACTTACTCAAATATGCTTCTAAAAACATACCTTATTTTAGAGGTGTTTTTATGAGAGATACATTGCCAAAAAAAACAAAAGACGTTGAGTGTGCTATTATTAATTTAGATAGTTCAAAGAATGGAGGGACACATTGGGTAGCCTTTGTAAAATATTTTGATTATTACGAGTATTTCGATAGCTTTGGAAATTTGAAGCCACCATTAGAAATATTAAAATATTTGAAAACTAATGATATAACATATAACTATTGTAATTACCAAAGTTTTAATACGTTCAATTGTGGACACCTTTGTCTGAAATTTCTTCATGAATTTTGGGAAAAAACTTTATATGGAAATACAGCTTAGTGGGTTACATATTAACTGACTTCAACAAATAACATAAATTTGAGAACTGGGTTAATTTCTTTCATTTGCAAAATGTCTTTCACCCTGTCTATAACTGGTGATTCATCTACTTTATCAACTAACTTTTACCCTGCATTACAATTTGATGGTGACTATGAATGTGCTCTGCTGCATTTATCCACTTTTAATTCAATTCCCAATATTGATAGTAAAAACAATAAATTTCACTATGGAGATAACGAAAGTGTAGAAATACCTGAAGGTGCATATGAACTCCAGGATATATCTGATTATTTAAAATCAAGTGTAAAAAAAGGAACAACTTTCAGTTTGTTTTGCAATAACAACACTCTGAAAACATTTATTTTTTGTTCTAAAGATATACATTTTGAAAAAGACAATTCTATTGGTACGTTACTCGGCTTTAGTGAAAAAACTTTACCACCCAATATAATACACGAGTCTCAGCTTCCAGTCAACATTTTATCAACAACCGTGGTGAGAATCGAGTGTGATATAGTGAGTGGATCATATATTAATGGAAAATCAAGTCATATAATTCACGAATTTTCACCCAATGTTGCGCCAGGTTATCGAATAATTGAAATACCAAAAAACATTATATATTTTCCAGTCAATCAAACTAATGTTAGCTGCATAAATATCAGATTATTGGATATTAAAAATAATTTGATTAATTTACGTGGAGAAGAAATTCAGCTATATCTACATATTAAGAAAAGATGATTGCTTACAATAAATATAGTCATGCAAAACCAAAACACGTCAGTGTTAATCGAACAATCCGAAAAGGAACAACTAAAAAGCTAATTAAAATAACTGAAGAAAATAAAAGATTTCTGAAATTAATTGGACTTCGACAATGAGCATTCTAGATATATCATGTTTACCGATATACGATAATACCATTGATAGTATCGAATACCATTCATACAAGCCATATGTAACAAGTTTTAATAAAAACGATGAAATTCGTATACCTATCAATCAACAAGATCTTTACATACTACCATCAGCCAGCACCCTTTATTTAGAAGGAACAGTGAATATAGTGAAAAAAGATACAAAACAAAAAGTTACAAGTGTAGAATTCACTAACAATCCATTGTTGTTTCTTTTTCAAGATATTCGTTATGAACTTAATGGAGTGGAAATAGATAGATTAAAAAATGCCGGAATAACTACAACTATGAAAGCTTTATTATTTTTTAATGAAAATGATGCCAAAATAGCAAAGTCTTGGGGATGGGATGTAAATGGAACGAAAACTAAAAGCAGTTTCTCAGCTTCCATCCCACTAAGCAGTTTCTTAGGGTTTGCTGAAGATTATAAGAAAATTATCATTAACTGTAAACATGAATTAATATTATTACGCAGCAATACTGATATAAACTCAGTAAAAATTCCACCAGGAGAGATTCTCGAAGAGATAATAATTAACAAGTTAGTGTGGCGTGTTCCGCATGTTAAGGTATCTGACAAGGAAAAAGTAAATTTGCTTAAGATTTTAGAAAAAGATCGTCCTTTACGTTTTGCATTCAGAAATTGGGATTTATATGAGTATCCTTTACTACCGCAAACTACTAAGCATACATGGTCAATTAAAACATCATCACAAATCGAAAAACCTAGATATGTTATAATAGGTCTGCAAACGAACAGAAAAAACTTAGCAGAAAAAGATATGTCGCGTTTTGATCACTGTAATTTAAGAAATGTTAAAGTATATCTCAATTCTACATATTTTCCTTATGAAAGTTTAAATGTTAATTTCAATGATTCAAAATTTGCCTTAATATATGAGCAATATACCAAATTTCAACAGTCTTATTATGGAAGCAGAAGTGAGCCGTTGTTAAGTGGTTCTGAGTTTATAGAAAAAGCACCACTATTTGTAATCGATTGCTCGAGACAGAACGAAAACATTAAATCAGGCCCTGTAATTAGTGTACGCGTGGAACTTGAAAGCAATTCAGAGATACCCGATCAGACAGCAGCATATTGTCTCATTTTAAATGATTGTATAATAGAATATAGACCACTAAGTAATTAAACTGTATGCGCGTGTTGTTCTGACGTGCGTATGCGGTGAGGCGCGCGGGGTTCGATCGGCCGTTCGGCAGTGCGGCGGCCTCTCCAATACACGTCTGGGAGGTGCTGGATGGAGGAGTGAGTTCCCAAATAATAACTCGATGATCTGCCGGTACTTGTTCCTTTATTCAAGTTCTCTTGTCGGGGGGTGCTCGTCGTTCGCACTGTTCATGACAAGGCTGCTACAAGACTACTACTTTTCTGGGCGAGCACCCCGGTTTATAAACAAATCTTAACAATAGTAATTCTACCTAGCTTTTCTGGAACATTCTTGACCCTTCGGGGTACGTTCCCATGGTTTCGCTATTGGGGCCGTAATTTTATGTCTTTACGATACCCTGTTCTTATTGTTTCCTATTTTTCTGTTGTTTCCTATTTCTCTATTGTTTTTAAATATGTTTAGGCCAGCTGTGCTTTAAAAATCTATACAATACACGCTTTCTAATTTACCCTAGCTATAAACCTGCAACTTATTATCTTTAAAACAATTCTTAAAAGATAGGAAAGATTCCTGTAAACACAATATTGTTCACATCTGGCAGGTTCTAGTAAATTCCAAACAAGACAATGTGGTCGTTGCTAACAATTTCCCCGCCAGTGCGCGGTGTTCCGTGCACTCCATTCTTCGGCAGCAACGACTCCTTCGATACCATGCGGATGAGTCTTGATTCCGGTTTTTCTTTCAGTCTTCCTTTGGGTAGCACGTTCATGCGGGTCCTCCCGTCGGGTCCTTGGAGTGCGTCCTCGATTACTCCATGCAGCCATGTGCTCTGCAGGAGCGAGGAACCTGCGATGATCACGACGTCGCCCTTCTCGAACTGTGCTGTTTCCTGGCCTTCTGTCTTTCGTGTCACGAGGGCAGGAAAACGTTCTCTCATCCAATTGCTCCAAACGTTGATGGCTGTTTTTCTTAGCGCTTTAATCGCGGTGCCGGTGCTCTGCGTTGCAGCCTGCTCCAAGTGGGCTACCCTTGCGTTCAACCAGATAAGGGCGCCCCAGCGCTTTTTTCTTCCACGGCCAATGATGATAACGTTCATGGGGCTAAAGATGTCAGCACCCATGCACATAAGCCGGCTTAAGTTCTCGCCTGGCTTCTCATTTTTCATATCGTCGATTTCTTCTTTGATCGATTCTTCATGGCTTGGTATGAGCTTCGGACATTTGGGTTCATTTGGCAGCCATCTTTTTCTTTCTTCTTTGCTCAGTTTTCTACCGGCGACGCTGTTGGTGATCTTCTCTCTGTGGCACATACCCATGAGCGTGAATACTCTTCTTGTGATCGGCAGCAGGCGTGTCCAGTTCTTGAGCCCACCAAGATTGGGCAGACTCAGTAGCTGGGCAGTTCCGTTCGTTGTGCAAGTGGCTCTCTTCTTTTCTTCAAGACCCAGATCTTCTTTTTCTATCACCTTCACCGACCAGTCAGATTTCGACCGGTAAAGGAACTTGGGTCCTGCGAACCACCTCGCCTTGCCGTCGAAGCACTTTGGCATGTTCCTTGTTGCGTCGTCAGCTGGGTTGTTATTGGCTGCCAGCCGGTGGCCGACAAACGTCTTGCGTCGTAGGTCGGTCTTTATCCATCGCAGTACAGTCGTTGAGTTGGACCAAAAGACCAAAGGCGTGATGTTCTGGTCTGACTCTTCTGAAATCGTGGTAGTCAGTTCGCTCTCCCGTAGTTCTGACCGTAGTTCAAGACGAGGAAAATAAGTGGTCTCCTCGAAAGTCACTTTGGCTTTCCCCGCCATCAGCGCATTGTGGATCTCCTTTTCAGCAGTCGTAGTCCACCAGTAGATCGTTGCTCCGTTTATTCTCGCTGACGGCGCTGGACATCTAGGGATTCTCATCGTTTGAAGTATCTTTATGTCATCTTCGTACTGACCCCACGGTTTTCTCGGTTCTTCGCTGACTGCCTCGTTCCATTTCACCTGACCGACGAGCCGTTTCATCCAGAGTGATTTCTCTTCGTTGCCGAGCCTATCTTTCTTTGAAGCTTCTTCCATTTTTACTTTAGCCAGTGCCTCTTCCTTGTTGCTTGCGTTCATTACCCATTGACGAAGTTCTTCGGTTTGTTTCTGGGCTCTCTCATCGGTGTCGTTTCTAGCTCGTCGCTGCTTAATCTCGATGGAATCTTTATCAAAGTGATGTTCGATTGTCTTCTCGATTTTCTCTTCGTCGTTCATTGTTCGGCAGTGATTTATGTAGTTCACTGGCGCAGCATCTCCCGAGCCATATCCGTGTAGCACCCATCCCAGGCTGGTTAGTGACGCTACAGGTTCGTTCCGCTTTCCTTTCAGGACCTTTCGTGTGATGATGAGGTCCCAGTTATCCTGACCGATGAGTAGGGCCGGTCGTTCTTTCTCGTACAAAAGCTCGTTCATTTTATCTTTCAAGTGGCTGCATTCTTCTACGACTTTCTTGCTGACTTCTTGAGGTGACAGCTTCAAATCTTCCACGGTGCGTACGCCTTGTAGAGTCCGCTTGTCTTTTCTGTGTGCCCCTTTGATTTTCAGATTCATCTTCTGAGAATCCTTTTTCTCGATGATTTTTCCACCGACGGTCTCAAGTATCAATGACTCCTTCTTGCCAGTGGCTCCAATGCGAGCAGCTATGCCAGCATCCAATAGAGACACCGTTGAACCTTCGTCAAGCAGTGCAAGGATGCGGGCGGATCCCTTCGGCCCATACACATCTACCGAAACCATCTTCAGGTAGACTTTAGCTCCATCTGCTGTCGCGTAAACGGATTTCACTATGTTCTTCGCCTCTTCACATTCATTTATCTGAAGGCAATTCGAAGTCGGGGGCTCCTCATGCTGCGTAGCTGGTGCCGGTTCTTGTGGCTCCGAGTGCAGCATGGTGTGATGCGGTCTCTCACATTTCTTGCAGGCTTGGGCCCTGCAGCTTGTTCTCTTGTGGCGTCGACGCAGGCATCTAAAACAAAGTCGTTTTTCTTTTGCCACTGTCCATCTTTCATTCGTAGTTGCTTTCTTGAAATTCTTGCACTCGGTGAGCCAATGTTCCCCCTCGCATTGAACGCAGAATCTTTTGTATCTCTCAGAGGTCGTGGCAGCTGTGTACATCTGATCCTCTTCTTCATCTTCTTGCGTTGCGTGCACCGGATGTCTAGGGTTCTCGTATTTCCTTTTTATCGTTTCCGGGGGCGCAATCTTTCCGTTTAGTTCTGCTTCTGCTTCGAGGAACTTTTTCATTTTCATCAGTTCTGGCTCTTCATCACCGGTGCGCGCGCTGAAATCAAGCCAACGATACCGAAGTATAGGCGTTAACTTTTCAATGATGCTTCGGCTCATTTCCGGTGAGTACAGGTAGTGCGGCTTATTCAGGGCATTTATTGTTGTCACTGCGTTACTCACACGACTCGAGAAAACGCAAATGTCCCGCGGAGTGTCTCCTACTCGTGGAAGCTCCTTGATCTTTTGTAGTTCTGCCAGCACTAACTGTTCCGGTCTTCCAAATCTTCGTTCCAAAGCATCAATGATTTCCTTGGGGTCAGAGGCCACGAACATCAGGCTTCTAACTGCCTCCTTTGCCGTTCCCTTTACCGCTTTCCTGAGGCGAGCCATGTTGTGCACTACTGTGCACAGCGCCGAGCTATCTTCATATGCCCTTTTAAAAGGCAGCCACTCCTCATGTGCCCCATTAAAATCTGGCAAATCCCACATCTTCGGCGACGCGGTCATGATGGGCTGTACCGTTCTGGTAGCGCTTATTATAGCGTCGGCGAGTTCTTTAATATCGGACTTCTGTGTCTGAGAGCTCTGTGGTTTGTACTCAGTCGTTTTGTACGTGGCGGTCTGCGCTACCCAATGCTCCACGTGAGTCGATTTCTCATGTTCATACTCTTCGACTTCCTCTTCCGACAGATATTGGGTCAACTCCCGTTCCGTCTGAGCAAGGGCAGCAGCAGTCTGGGCAACCTCCAGTTGCCTCTTCTGAAGCTCTCGCAGGGCTTCGAGTTCCATTCGTTTCGACGAATTGGTCGATCTTGCATCCTCCCGCGCTGGTGGAACCAATGTATCCGAAGACGTGAGCGGTGGGGCGACAGGTCTTCCTCCAATGTTCTTCAGAATCTTCTTGGTTCCTCTTTTCATTTTTGCCTGAGCCAGAGGTTCAATCACGGGAGCAAGGCGCGCGCTCGCGGGCGTGGTCTCAGACGGGATCGTGCGCGGGGGTACTTGCCGTAACGCGCGGGTCTGGGCGAATGTCGTCTCGGACGTGGTACTCGGGGGAGGGGGGGCAGTGGTGGCCGCTGCTGATGCGGCGCGAGTAACCCTCCTTTGCGCCGGGAAAGCGGGCCCTAGGGCAGCGCTACCGGTGGCGGCGATGGTGTGGCGCGAGGTAGACGTCTCGGCGGATGTCCCAGTGGACGTTTCGGCGGATGCCATTGTTTCTCCGGTCTCTATCAATATCGGCGTTCTCAGAGACCACTCGGTAGTGGTAGCGCCCGTCGAATCCCCCTCCTCCGATCTGGAGGGTACTGGCGATCTTGATCTGACACTCGGCATCTTCACTCTTCTATCCGGTTCGAAGGACCATTAAACTGTATGCGCGTGTTGTTCTGACGTGCGTATGCGGTGAGGCGCGCGGGGTTCGATCGGCCGTTCGGCAGTGCGGCGGCCTCTCCAATACACGTCTGGGAGGTGCTGGATGGAGGAGTGAGTTCCCAAATAATAACTCGATGATCTGCCGGTACTTGTTCCTTTATTCAAGTTCTCTTGTCGGGGGGTGCTCGTCGTTCGCACTGTTCATGACAAGGCTGCTACAAGACTACTACTTTTCTGGGCGAGCACCCCGGTTTATAAACAAATCTTAACAATAGTAATTCTACCTAGCTTTTCTGGAACATTCTTGACCCTTCGGGGTACGTTCCCATGGTTTCGCTATTGGGGCCGTAATTTTATGTCTTTACGATACCCTGTTCTTATTGTTTCCTATTTTTCTGTTGTTTCCTATTTCTCTATTGTTTTTAAATATGTTTAGGCCAGCTGTGCTTTAAAAATCTATACAATACACGCTTTCTAATTTACCCTAGCTATAAACCTGCAACTTATTATCTTTAAAACAATTCTTAAAAGATAGGAAAGATTCCTGTAAACACAATATTGTTCACATCTGGCAGGTTCTAGTAAATTCCAAACAAGACAATGTGGTCGTTGCTAACAGTAATTTTGTAAAAAAAATATCATGAATTGTGATCTAAGAATAGTAGATCTTCAAGGATTCAAAGATGTCAATAATCATTTTATAATTAAAGAATTTGCAATTTTATATAAAGGAATCACACAAATATTTATTATCAAACCACCCTATCCATACAACCGTTTATCCACGGAGGAAAAAAAACAAGTACGATGGCTAGAGAATAATCGAGGACTTTTTTGGAGTGAAGGATTTATTGACTATAAAGATTTTAAGCGTGTTATAATTCCATATTTATTAAATAAAAGAATTGTTACAAAAGGTGAAGAAAAAGTAAAGTGGATTCAGGAATTGTGCAAAAACTGCGATATTATAGATGTTGGTGAAAAAGGTTGTCCTAATTTTATTAAATTGCTAAATAAATATGAAACAGCAAATAATAGCTTAAACTGTATACATCATAAGAAAAAATGTGCACTGAAAAATGTTTTATGCATTAAGAAATGGTATGATGATAATAATATTAATGTACTTCTAGCTTAATACATAATTTAATTTAACCGTGTTAGCCTGTAAGTATTTTATTATTATTATTATGAAATAAAATGAAGTAAAAGTTATATAATAAGTTTTCTTTTATCCTTACCGAACAAAACGCCAAATCACAATGCCTGTGTTTTTTTTGAAATAACGGTATTGTTTAGTTTTTTAAATATAATAGATAGGTAACCTATTCAAGTTGGACCTGTTAAGTTTTTGAATAGACATAAATGAATAGATGAGCTTTTAAGTTTTTGAAATGATGATATATTTGAATACGCTTCGTATTAAGTTTTCAAATAGATGAAAATGAATAGATAACTTTTCAGTTTTTGAAACGATAATCTATTCAAGTAAGCCCTATTTAGTTCTTGAATAGACGATAATGAATAGATGTGCTGTCAAGTTTTTGAATCGATGATCTATTCAAATACGCTTCATGCTAAGTTTTCAAATCGAAGAAAATGAATAGATGAATAGATCGAATAGTGTATAATTGGGATTTTCTGGATCTTATTTGATCCAGAAAACCCAATTATACACTACTACTCAGGTGGGTTTGCCTTTCTCCAACAAACTCAGAGTGTACATTGGAAACCTAAAAAGTTAAGGTCTGTGATGAGCAAGTCCACCCACATTTGACTTAATAATTTATAAGTTTAAAAAACTAGAAAACCGACTTCAATTCGACTACCAGCTTCATCATCAGATGATGATAATGATGATGGCAGTTCATTGGGAATGTTTTAGTGACCATAAACATCACTAAAAAGTCACAGGAAAGCAAAATACGCAATTTCGTACACGTGGATGGCATATTTTTTTCCAGTTATTTCTATTTATAAGCCAAACTACAGAACCGATTTTGATGAAAATTGAATGGGACCAACCTGAAAGTACATTTTTTCAGATAAAATAAAACAATACTTACTTGTTTTGGTCAACAACATTCTGCAAAAAGTTTTCCCATTCAGGATATTCAAAGTAATTATATTTAACCAACTCTACAGTCAACAATTCAACATAACCTAGGTATGTTTCAGCTTTTTCTACATCTTCTATTGAGATTAGTGCTTTAGCAATTGTTGGCAGAACACCAGACAACCAAAGTTGTATGCCTTGTCTCACAAATACTGACTTTTCATAGGCAGGTAAGCAATTCAACAACTGAAGAAAATCTAGAGACTGAAACCAATGAAACGTTAATTTACTAAAATTTTATAATCTTGAATATGAAAACTTCAGTTCATCAAATCTAAATACATTGAGATGAACCAAATGTTTCAAACCGCAATTATGCCTGAGATTCCTCATAACTGGTTTTCAGAGTTGATGAATACCCTCATAACTTGGAAATGGCTGCACAGATTTACACCAAACATGGCTAGCGGTAGCTTGCTTGGTGTTCCTCTTCAGGGCAGCCTCCTTGACCTCATTATGAGTGCCTAATTTAAATTACCTCAACTTTGGCATCAAGAGTAGCATTTGCAGAGAGAAACAACCCAAAAGTCTCAATTAGTGTTGGGGAGTGGTCTTTCACAAGCTTTGACAACACTTCCTGTGGATGTGACATCAACACAAGAAATGATAATTTTCGCAGATTATTTTCCACAAGTTTGCTGCAGTTATATTTCAAAAACTCCAATATAGCAAGGGCTGATGGAAAAAAGTCAACTTCAGGTAAAAATGGTTTTGCCTGAAATGGAAATCGGATTGTATTTAGTACCAACCTCAAAACAAAACTAAAAACATATAACTTTGTTATCTACTTTTTAGAATAGCTGTTTTCACAAGTTTCATTTTAAAATTAAGCCACATTATGTATCATTTATTTCTGTTTTCTTGCCTTGCAGAATCCAATCAGCAATGATTTGATTGATAACACGTAGAGTGCACATTGCATGTCCATTTGGTATCGTCGGCATATTTGAAGTATTCTGTCAGCATCAGTGTAGGTAATCACTTCACAAGATCTAAGCGCTGACTTTAAACTTACAAGCAAATTGCAATGCGAATTAGTGGCATCTTCAAGAATACTCAGCAACCCTTGGAGGGTTGATTGAGCGTCTTCTGGCATTTCTGTAAAGAAATAATTGATCGAATGAGTGACGCAAATAAAGTTCTTAGTGTGAATCAACTTGGCCAAATCTGTTTTATATGTTTTTTAGATAATAACTTTTGCATCACTTATCTGATCTTTATAGAATTTGGTAGGTCTACTCTTAAGTTTTACTGGTAAGATTTGCAGGTAAATCGGCCAAGGGATTGTAAAGTAACAAGGGTCAAAAAGGAAGAAAATAAGTAAAGTTGTAAGTACAAAAAAATCAAATGAGGTATGATAGGGCTTTGTAGCATAGGACATTTATTTTTCTCTAGGTATAGTGAAAACTGTAAAGTTGGGAAAGCCAGTATTACATGAGCTTCTGTTTCTTGTTGTGGGTTAGCCGAAGCATTACAGCAAAAAAGGCACAATTTTGTACATGTATAAGGAACTGCATTCCCACTGTCTTATTGAAGAAATATGTTTGACATTTCAGTCTTGTGCAAGTTGATTGTATGTTTTGCGTGTATGAATTGTGTGTACAAACTGTTTATGTTTATCAACCTAGTTGGATAGCACGAAATACATGTTTTTGTAAGGATTTTGTGACACATGTTTAGCAGCAGTGGAAACGGATTCCGTTCCTTGCAGTGAAAACACTAGCCTGGCTAAATTACAACTAGTTCAATTTAAACTAAACTAGTTCAAGTTAAATTTCAACTAGTTCAGACACATATAAGCTGGAATACGGAGTCAGACACGGTGGACTTACATCGCCAAAGCTTTTTAACTTGTATATGAATGAACTGATTGTTGAACTCAGCAAAAGGCATGCAGGTTGTTCTATAGATGGGGTTATGGTTATAAAGTTGCTATACTAACTTTGACACCCTCCCCTCACCCCTCGGCACACTCTGTGAAGGGTAGTTTGGGGAAAAAATAAACATAAACTTTCATCATTTGCCATACAGCATAATAATACTAAGGGCGTCTTGCACCAGAATCACTAAACGTATTTAACAGCTAAATCGATTTAAATCTGACGTATTTGTATGACTTGACAACTCGCTAAATACTATTTAAGAGTTAAACGCGTTTAGCGATTCTGGTGCAAGCCGCCCTAAGTTTCAAACAAAACGTACGGCGCGTTACAAAGTTGCTATACAAACTTTGACACCCCCTACACCCCCTCTTAGAGATAGTTTTGAAGATATTTTAACAAAACATATTTACTAAATTAATGCTGACCATGCCATGGCCATGCGAGCCAGGAAAACCAGTTATGAGGAATCTCAGGCATAATTGCGGTTTGAAACATTTGGTTCATCTCAATGTATTTAGATTTGATGAACTGAAGTTTTCATATTCAAGATTATAAAATTTTAGTAAATTAACGTTTCATTGGTTTCAGTCTCTAGATTTTCTTCAGTTGTTGAATTGCTTACCTGCCTATGAAAAGTCAGTATTTTTGAGACAAGGCATACAACTTTGGTTGTCTGGTGTTCTGCCAACAATTGCTAAAGCACTAATCTCAATAGAAGATGTAGAAAAAGCTGAAACATACCTAGGTTATGTTGAATTGTTGACTGTAGAGTTGGTTAAATATAATTACTTTGAATATCCTGAATGGGAAAACTTTTTGCAGAATGTTGTTGACCAAAACAAGTAAGTATTGTTTTATTTTATCTGAAAAAATGTACTTTCAGGTTGGTCCCATTCAATTTTCATCAAAATCGGTTCTGTAGTTTGGCTTATAAATAGAAATAACTGGAAAAAAATATGCCATCCACGTGTACGAAATTGCGTATTTGCATATTACATACAAAAAAAAACAAATATTAGTGCGCAATACGTAGTGAAAGACAGTTATGATGAAGTTCTGTGCGATGCAGAACGATTAATTGACAAAATGATTAAAAAAGTAAGTGTGGTTGATAGCAACATATCATATAAATAAAATATGCGTGTGTTATAGTTAAGATTAATACTAGGTGCTTGAATTTTATAATATTTGTTTTAGATCGGCCTATTTATGTCGGGTTTTCTGTTTTGGAGTATGCTAAAACCCATTTATATCAATTTCATTATGATTTTATAAAACACAAATATGGAAAACAAGCAAAGCTTTGTTATACTGACACAGATAGTCTTCTTTATTTAATAAAAACTAATGATTTTTATGAAGATATGAAAAATAGTCTTGAATATTTTGATACAAGTAATTATTCTTTTGATAATGTTACAGTTATAGTTTTATGTTGTATTGCATAACATTTTATTATATTTTGTCATTTGAATAAAGAAATGGTATGATGATAATAATGTCAATGTATTTTAAGCTTATATTTAAGTAAGTATTTTATTATTATGAAATAAAATGAAGTAAAAGTTATATCTTAAGTTTTTTTTAACCTTACTAAACTAAAGACCAAAACACAATACCTGTGTTTTTTGAAAAGATGGAAATAAATAACAGAACTGGTTAGTTTTTTAAATAGATAAGTAATCTTTTCAAGTTGGACCTGTTAGGTTGATGAATAAACGAAAATGAATAGATGAGCTTTTAAGTTTTTGAAACGATGATCAATTTGAATACGCTTCGTACTAAGTTTTCAAATAGATGAAAATGAATAGATAACTTTTCAGTTTTTGAAACAATAATCTATTCAAGTAAGCCTTGTTTAGTTCTTAAATAGATGATAATGAATAGATGTACTGTCAAGTTTTTGAATCGATGATCTATTCGAATACGCCTCGAGCTAAGTTTTCAAATAGATGAAAATGAATAGATAGATAACTTTTCAGTTTTTGAAACGATAATCTATTCGTGTAAGCCCCTGTTTAGTTCTTGAATAGACGATAATGAATAGATGTACTGTCAAGTTTTTGAATCGATGATCTATTTGAATATGCTTCGTACTAAGTTTTCAAATAGATGAAAATGAATAGATAACTTTTCAGTTTTTGAAACGATAATCTATTCAAGTAAGCCCTGTTTAGTTCTTGAATAGACGATAATGAATAGATGTGCTGTCAAGTTTTTGAATCGATGATCTATTCGAATACGCTTCATGCTAAGTTTTCAAATCGAAGAAAATGAATAGATGAATAGATCGAATAGTGTATACTTGGGATTTTCTGGATCTTATTTGATCCAGAAAACCCAATTATACACTACTTGTAACATTTAAATCGGTCAGTATGGGAACGTTTGAAACTATAAGACATACAAAGATCTGTTCTTAGGAACCATGTCATCGATTTTAGTAACAAGAAAAACTGCATCCATACATTTTTAAAAAACTTTGTCAATCAAATAGGAAATATCTAAAATCAAGTTTAAAAAAATATTGTCTCCAAACAAGACTCCATAAAATCTTGTCAAATGAGGATAAGTTATACATACGCCCTATGACTACATTTAACAAATATCATCTAAATTCAGATACAGTTCTGTTCTCAGCTTCATCTAAAAGAAGAAAAAATCAACGGTGAAGCATTGAAGCTGTGAATGATTGATTTTACCTAAAGTTGCTATACTAACTTTGACACCCTCCCCTCACCCCTCGGCACACTCTGTGAAGGGTAGTTTGGGGAAAAAATAAACTTAAACTTTCATCATTTGCCATACAGCATAATAATACTAAGGGCGTCTTGCACCAGAATCACTAAACGTATTTAACAGCTAAATCGATTTAAATCTGACGTATTTGTATGACTTGACAACTCGCTAAATAATATTTAAGAGTTAAACGCGTTTAGCGATTCTGGTGCAAGCCGCCCTAAGTTTCAAACAAAACGTACGGCGCGTTACAAAGTTGCTATACAAACTTTGACACCCCCTACACCCCCTCTTAGAGATAGTTTTGAAGATATTTTAACAAAACATATTTACTAAATTAATGCTGACCATGCCATGGCCATGCGAGCCAGGAAAACCAGTTATGAGGAATCTCAGGCATAATTGCGGTTTGAAACATTTGGTTCATCTCAATGTATTTAGATTTGATGAACTGAAGTTTTCATATTCAAGATTATAAAATTTTAGTAAATTAACGTTTCATTGGTTTCAGTCTCTAGATTTTCTTCAGTTGTTGAATTGCTTACCTGCCTATGAAAAGTCAGTATTTGTGAGACAAGGCATACAACTTTGGTTGTCTGGTGTTCTGCCAACAATTGCTAAAGCACTAATCTCAATAGAAGATGTAGAAAAAGCTGAAACATACCTAGGTTATGTTGAATTGTTGACTGTAGAGTTGGTTAAATATAATTACTTTGAATATCCTGAATGGGAAAACTTTTTGCAGAATGTTGTTGACCAAAACAAGTAAGTATTGTTTTATTTTATCTGAAAAAATGTACTTTCAGGTTGGTCCCATTCAATTTTCATCAAAATCGGTTCTGTAGTTTGGCTTATAAATAGAAATAACTGGAAAAAAATATGCCATCCACGTGTACGAAATTGCGTATTTTGCTTTCCTGTGACTTTTTAGTGATGTTTATGGTCACTAAAACATTCCCAATGAACTGCCATCATCATTATCATCATCTGATGATGAAGCTGGTAGTCGAATTGAAGTCGGTTTTCTAGTTTTTTAAACTTATAAATTATTAAGTCAAATGTGGGTGGACTTGCTCATCACAGACCTTAACTTTTTAGGTTTCCAATGTACACTCTGAGTTTGTTGGAGAAAGGCAAACCCACCTGGCATAGGATTTGGATTATGATCATTAAATTGCTGCTAGACTATGTGACAAGGAGTGGTGGATCAATTTACACCATCATCAACTCAATGCTGCCTGTGGTCGAAACTGCCTTGAAGAGGGGGGACTCCACACAAAGAGTCCGCGCTTTAGCATGTTGGAATGAACTTATCAAAAACTTCGCCATTGAAACAAAATCAGACAATATGGGTAAAAGAGTAAAGCTGATTGTAAGTAATCCCTTTGAAATTAAACAATGCCAAAACTGAGGATGCTGCAACTGCGAAGTTCTATACCTGGTGGCTTTTGATAAGAAAATTTAAGCCAAAATTGGATGTGTATGCTGATGAGATTTTGATACCGTTCTTACATTTTTTGTTTGGGGAGAAGAATTTAACTAAGCCTACTTTTTGGGCTGGGGAAGTTTCTGAGAGAATGAAAACTAAATGCTTGCAAGCATTTGTTGAATTGATAGGGCATAGTGATTGTAAAGCTTCGTCTTCTCGCTGCACTAATATAAAGCCTTTGGAGGGGGACGGGGGGGTATTAACGACTGTCATGTTGGCCGATCACTGGAATGACTGGATGTATGCATTGAAAACTGCTGTGAAGGTTGTTGCTATGAATTATAATCCTGAATCTAAAAAGAATGTACGGTGCATTTGGAAGTCGCTTACGCTGCTGGTGACAGGACTTTTCGATGACACTGTAAGAAGATACTGGTTCAATGATCTAGTCAAGCTGCTGACGGTATTTGTTGAGGTACCTACTTTACTAAACTACAATTATTATATCATAAAATTTAATATGATAGTAGGTAATTGGTTGAGTGCTCAGAAAGTAATTTTTTAACCTACTCAAATAGGTACCACTATGGTTTTTTAGTAGGTATCTACCAGAAATAGAATTCAAGAAAATTTTAAAATTTTGGCGTAAATTGTCTTTAGCTGTAACATGGCAGTTGCTGTAGGTCGATAGCAAATCCATAGGACAAAGGGTAGTCAGATACACGTCCGAACAGTGCCCATGAGTACCTGAGTAGGATTGATAAGATAAGATAAGATAAGATAAGATAATTATTTATTTGACCTCAGCAAATATACAGATAACTTAAGTAACTTATTATAAGAGCAGGTAAGTTAGTCAAACGTAGAGCTAGCGTAGAATTTTCGTAGAGCTGGCGTAGCACTATGGTAGAGCCACTGTAGAGCTAGCGTAGAATTTTCGTAGAGCTGGCGTAGCACTATGGTAGAGCATTTAGAGCATTAAAAAACGAGTCATGTTTCAAGCTAAATGTTAGTAAAAATATAATTAATAAAATGAATAAAAGTATGTATCAACAATAAATATGTTTTTCACTTGTCTACTACTTTATAAAAAGTTTAATTATTACAGATTTTAGCTTTTTCGTCGTATACAGATAATATGGAAACACTGAGCGGAAGCTTGACGAGACCAAGCTTCTCAAAAAATCCGCTCAGTGTTTCCATACCAAGCAGCGCACACCGGTGTGCTGAATGTATTGCACACTGTAAACTCGTACTCGCCCCTCTGTACGTGCGTTCACGAAGTGCAGTGTTGCTTGCAACAGCTATGAAACTTTTTCCCAAGCTTTGGAAATCCTTTGTAAAATGCTGCTTCCTACCAAAGTATCTATTAGGCATGTTACTTACCTACCTAAGTAGATAACGAAATAGATATTGTTATCTTTATTAGGATTAAAGAAAGCCTTTTGTCTATAATGATGTAAATAAAACATAATTGATATTACATTTACTATAGGTATTTATTGACGCTGTTGGATATTACAGTTGGTAAAATAATAAAGTGGACTGTATAAACAGGGCTAGTTCTTTCATTTTAACATTATAAGGCGCGTGCTTATTGGTTGCGTGAATTTTGGTGAATGTGTTTGGCGCAGGTCCACGCTGATGTCGTCCTTTCGTTTTCCGTCGCCTTGTCCGCGCTCCCCGGTTAGTGTGTTCGCTGTCCAGCCGCTGCGGCGGCGAGCTCGGCGTTGCGATGCGATGCTTTTGTCTCCACCACAACTATAAACAACTAAATATTTCATGGACCTGTTACACATATTACAGCTATACACCACTATACTAATATTTCTGGACTCGTTTGATAAAATCTGAGGTCCAATGAATATATTCAAAATCGTAAATAAAAGTCGATATAGAGTTTTTTTAGAGGTATAGCTGATTTTATTGACCGAGCGAGCGAAGCGTCTCAGTTTCGACATTGACCAAAAATGCTTTTGTCTGGCTGTCTGTCTGTCTGTCAGTAATCGCCTACAGGTCGCATTTATCAAACGATTTGGAGGAAAATTGGCACACATGTTCATTGATTTATTAGATATTATGAAGAATCGTGAATATGTCGCGCTTCGATTTCTTTGGTCTGTAAAGAAGTAAAAAAGTTTTATATAAATAAATATTCATAGATATTTAACACAACATCCAGTCTCAAATCAAGTAAACTTGTATTTTAAGAACCTAATAATGTATGAAAGCAACCTATGTTTACCATCACACAAATGTTTGTTTGCAGTGGGAATCGAACCCACAATCTACGATACAAAAGATAGAACTATATCAACAGAGCTGTGATACCTGTCTACGTAAATAACCGGCCTGAACAACTAGACTGTTCAACACCTAATTACGAAGGCATAAATTGATAGTGTAAAAAAATATTTACCATGGAAGTTCAGCTTCAGGTTCAAAGAGAGATGTCGAAGGTTGGGATGCGAGCCGACTCGCAGCAGCAACAGCAGCAGAGATAGCGGGCGCAACGCGCCGCTTAGTAGATTTCGCCTATTTTGCGAATCTAGCTGCTAGCTGCTATCTAGCTGCTAGGGAGAAGAATTTAACTAAGCCTACTTTTTGGGCTGGGGAAGTTTCTGAGAGAATGAAAACTAAATGCTTGCAAGCATTTGTTGAATTGATAGGGCATAGTGATTGTAAAGCTTCGTCTTCTCGCTGCACTAATATAAAGCCTTTGGAGGGGGACGGGGGGGTATTAACGACTGTCATGTTGGCCGATCACTGGAATGACTGGATGTATGCATTGAAAACTGCTGTGAAGGTTGTTGCTATGAATTATAATCCTGAATCTAAAAAGAATGTACGGTGCATTTGGAAGTCGCTTACGCTGCTGGTGACAGGACTTTTCGATGACACTGTAAGACGATACTGGTTCAATGATCTAGTCAAGCTGCTGACGGTATTTGTTGAGGTACCTACTTTACTAAACTACAATTATTATATCATAAAATTTAATATGATAGTAGGTAATTGGTTGAGTGCTCAGAAAGTAATTTTTTAACCTACTCAAATAGGTACCACT
Organism: Gandaritis pyraliata; assembly: GCA_947859175.1. NCBI lineage: Eukaryota > Metazoa > Arthropoda > Insecta > Lepidoptera > Geometridae > Gandaritis > Gandaritis pyraliata. Next base: position 1,780,085 of record OX401880.1, on the reverse strand, counting down.
ATGGTTTTTTAGTAGGTATCTACCAGAAATAGAATTCAAGAAAAATTTTAAATTTTGGCGTAAATTGTCTTTAGCTGTAACATGGCAGTTGCTGTAGGTCGATAGCAAATCCATAGGACAAAGGGTAGTCAGATACACGTCCGAACAGTGCCCATATTTTATTTTCATTTCGTATCCATACACAACGAGTTGAAAGGGGTTCAAACATTTGTGATATCTCAAAAACTGAATTTTCTAAAAAAATTTAAAGTTTGAATTTTAAAAATCTGTTTTGGGCCCGGTGGTTTGTGAGATATCGCAAAAATTCTTTCACGTTATTGTCCTCTTTTACACTTTTGATTTAGGCTAAAAAAACCGGAAAAAATTCTAACTCACCCTCCTCATTGTTCTCATATGGCAATTTTTAACTCCAAATATCTCGGAAACGTGACACTTTAGGATAATTGACCGAGCGAGCGAAGCGTCTCAATTTCGAGATTGGCTAAAAATGTTTTTGTCTTGCTGTCCGTCTGTCTGTCAGTTCTCGCCTACAGGTCGCATTTATCAACCGATTTCGACGAAAATCGGCACACAAGTTCCTTGATTTATTTAATTTTTTTTTGTTGAGCGTGATTTTTGATTTCGGGGTTAGGGGGGAAGTTTTCTGTAGCGTTATTTATCGACGGATTTCAATCAAATTTGAGAAGCACATTAAAGACTTCATTCTGCACAAGATGGTGTAAAAATATGGATGTAATCGAACCCGCGACCTACAGCGTAGAACGCAGAGCTACAACCGACTGAGCTGTGAAGTGAAGCTAGTCGGTTCAATGATTATATCAATACATTTTATTTCGTAGAGCCTTCTCTACGTAATTTCGTAGAAGTATGCGCGCTACGCGAATTTGTAGATATTTCGTAGCTTCGTAGACGTCTGTCTGTCTTCGATAATTGTTTTTTAATCTGACGTCTGCTCTGAAGTTATTGTTTTGTAAAGGCGCTTTCAAATGATAAGCTATGCTTTAACATAGAACTATGTCTAATATCTAATTTCCAGTGCAGTACAATAACGAGTTTTCTATCTATCTATCTATGTCAAAAATCTTGCAGTTGCATAAATATAATAGTAATATATCGCATAGTTCGTAACACCATACCATTCAATGTAAATTCCACCCGTTTATATTGACGATATTACGAGAAAGTAGTGGATAAAAGGCTCAGAATCGTTATTTATAGAAATCTATGTGTGAGCCAGTGACCTTCTACAGGCTATGATGATGATTAATACTCATGATGCGCTCTTGGAGTCAACAATTCATGATTATTGTTGACTCCAAAAGCGCAGGCGAGTAGCTCCACAAACACTTTATCAATGTCTTTAATATCATTGCTGTCGATTCTGTTGTTGCATATTTCTAAACTAACCTAATTTGACAGCACTAAAAATGTTGCCGTCCCTTTCTCATAAACTGAAACGACCAAGACAGCTATAATTTTAGCGCTGTCAAATTAGGTTAGTTTAGAAAAATGCAACAACAGAATCGATACCACCAATTTATCCAGTGAGAAATTAATTGCTAAAATTATAATCAGGGTCGTCACGTGTAGGTATTGATACATTTTTATATATAGCTTAAATACAAACTGTACCCCACACATAAATGACGTGTAATGAATATTATTAATAAAAAATATTATGACTATTATTGCCAATATTCATAGGTTATGGTAACCGGTACCAATAGATGGCCGCTTCTTTACTTCGGAAGGAATTTTTTGAGCGAAGAACTTATTAAAGTGCATAGTTTGAAACAGCACAATTTGAATATTCCTTCTCTTTCTTTCTCTCTCTTTCTTAAATATTAAAATTAACTTTTTCAGAGCACGGAGCTAACGATTGTGTAGGTCTTAAGCAGTAAATGTTAATTTGGTGTAATGCTTCCGCAGTAGAAAGAAACCTACAGAAAGACTGACATATGACACATAGAATGCAACAAAAATAATGTATTAGGTAGCCCAAATAGCATGGTGAAGCTGAGAACAGAACTGTATCTGAATTTAGATGATATTTGTTAAATGTAGTCATAGTGCGTATGTATAACTTATCCTCATTTGACAAGATTTTATGGAGTCTTGTTTGGAGACAATATTTTTTTAAACTTGATTTTAGATATTTCCTATTTGATTGACAAAGTTTTTTAAAAATGTATGGATGCAGTTTTTCTTATTACTAAAATCGATGACATGGTTCCTAAGAACAGATCTTTGTATGTCTTATAGTTTCAAACGTTCCCATACTGACCGATTTAAATGTTACACCCTGTATATTCATAGGACTCTTAAAATTCTGGTACTTTATTTGCATGGTATAGTTTAATTTGCGATTTTATGTGTATGTCCACATACACACACATGGACTTTTTTAATCGTTGTCTTACTGACCGGTAAAGCAGGCTTTGCGGAGCTGCCGGACGGGTCAGAGTTTCGCTTGCGAAGTTGGCGCTTGGGCATCGCCACGGGTCGTGAAGGCCCTGAGGTCTGATGCTGCACTCGTCTATCGGTACAGTTTGTATTTAAGCTATATATAAAAATGTATCAATACCTACACGTGACGACCCTGATTATAATTTTAGCAATTAATTTCTCACTGGATAAATTGGTGGTATCGATTCTGTTGTTGCATTTTTCTAAACTAACCTAATTTGACAGCGCTAAAATTATAGCTGTCTTGGTCGTTTCAGTTTATGAGAAAGGGACGGCAACATTTTTAGTGCTGTCAAATTAGGTTAGTTTAGAAATATGCAACAACAGAATCGACAGCAATGATATTAAAGACATTGATAAAGTGTTTGTGGAGCTACTCGCCTGCGCTTTTGGAGTCAACAATAATCATGAATTGTTGACTCCAAGAGCGCATCATGAGTATTAATCATCATCATAGCCTGTAGAAGGTCACTGGCTCACACATAGATTTCTATAAATAACGATTCTGAGCCTTTTATCCACTACTTTCTCGTAATATCGTCAATATAAACGGGTGGAATTTACATTGAATGGTATGGTGTTACGAACTATGCGATATATTACTATTATATTTATGCAACTGCAAGATTTTTGACATAGATAGATAGATAGAAAACTCGTTATTGTACTGCACTGGAAATTAGATATTAGACATAGTTCTATGTTAAAGCATAGCTTATCATTTGAAAGCGCCTTTACAAAACAATAACTTCAGAGCAGACGTCAGATTAAAAAACAATTATCGAAGACAGACAGACGTCTACGAAGCTACGAAATATCTACAAATTCGCGTAGCGCGCATACTTCTACGAAATTACGTAGAGAAGGCTCTACGAAATAAAATGTATTGATATAATCATTGAACCGACTAGCTTCACTTCACAGCTCAGTCGGTTGTAGCTCTGCGTTCTACGCTGTAGGTCGCGGGTTCGATTACATCCATATTTTTACACCATCTTGTGCAGAATGAAGTCTTTAATGTGCTTCTCAAATTTGATTGAAATCCGTCGATAAATAACGCTACAGAAAACTTCCCCCCTAACCCCGAAATCAAAAATCACGCTCAACAAAAAAAAATTAAATAAATCAAGGAACTTGTGTGCCGATTTTCGTCGAAATCGGTTGATAAATGCGACCTGTAGGCGAGAACTGACAGACAGACGGACAGCAAGACAAAAACATTTTTAGCCAATCTCGAAATTGAGACGCTTCGCTCGCTCGGTCAATTATCCTAAAGTGTCACGTTTCCGAGATATTTGGAGTTAAAAATTGCCATATGAGAACAATGAGGAGGGTGAGTTAGAATTTTTTCCGGTTTTTTAGCCTAAATCAAAAGTGTAAAAGAGGACAATAACGTGAAAGAATTTTTGCGATATCTCAAAAACCACCGGGCCCAAAACAGATTTTTGAAATTCAAACTTTAAATTTTTTTAGAAAATTCAGTTTTTGAGATATCACAAATGTTTGAACCCCTTTCAACTCGTTGTGTATGGATACGAAATGAAAATAAAATATGGGCACTGTTCGGACGTGTATCTGACTACCCTTTGTCCTATGGATTTGCTATCGACCTACAGCAACTGCCATGTTACAGCTAAAGACAATTTACGCCAAAATTTAAAATTTTTCTTGAATTCTATTTCTGGTAGAT